>PVIH01014658.1:0-52813 GCA_004025045.1 Sigmodon hispidus | reverse complement strand
ATCTGTCCATTCATACATCCATCTGCCTGTGTACTCACCTATCTGTCCATTCATACATCCATCTGCCTGTGTACTCACCTATCTGTCCATTCATACATCCATCTGCCTGTGTACTCACCTATCTGTCCATTCATACATCCATCTGCCTGTGTACTCACCTATCTGTCCATTCATACATCCATCTGCCTGTGTACTCACCCATTATTCATCCATTCAGAACATGTGCTCAGAGCCTGTTGTAAGAATACCAGGTATACTTATGTACATACCCAGGATACAACAGTGTGTGTGGTCGCCCTAGAAGCCTCCATTATAGTAAGTGAAATAGATAGGTGGGTTTTTTATTTGGTTGGTTTTGCTTTTTTGAGATTGAGTTTCTCTGTGTAGCCCTGGCTGTCCTGGAACTTGATCTGTAGACCAGGCTGGTCTCGAACTCACAGAGATCCACCTGCTAGATTAAATCCCAAGTACCAAGAACAAAGGCATGTGCTAGCCCACTGAGTGTGACAGTTTTAGAAAGGAACATGCTGCAACAGGGATGTCCTGCTAAGTTAGAGTAAGTCAAGCGTAGCAGGACAGTGGGATAATTCCATGCTGAAATGATGGTACGAAGTGGTCACCAGAGCCAGAGCCATAGAGACAGAAGGGAAATGGAGGGTCCCGGAGTGGGGGGGGAGGGGAGGTAGTGCTTATGAGTGTAGATTTGGTTCATATTTACCACTATTCGGAAAATAAAAGCAGCAACCAGTACACTAGATGTTAGGTAAGGACTGATACTATAAAAAATGGGAAGATCAAGTTAATGCCAGGACAGGAATGAGGTTTAACTAAGTGGTCAGAAGGCCGGAGTAAAATGGACGTGAGCAGAGGCCGAAGAAGGAGGCTGTACTAGTGCAAATGCCCTGCGGGAAGAGATGAATCCCAATCTGGACAGCAGGGGTAAGGCCGGGGAGGCCACTTGGGATTTTGAGCTGTGGGAGGTAAGATGTCCCGACAGGTTTGTGGTGGGTCCCCTGGGCCTTCTGCTCCAGGAGCATGGGCAACAGGGAGGCAAGGAAAGCTTTGCAGGAAGGGAACAGGCCTGTCCTCAGCAGCCCCTGCCAGCTCAGGGTAGGACCGAAGGGGTGCTTGACAGTTGGCCCTGGGTGTGTGTCTACCAGAGTGTACCATCCCCTTCGGTAGAAGGCAGTGCTGCATATGACCTACGCATGGCCCCTGCACACCTTAACTCACCTTGTTAGGTTATTCACTGTGCCGAACACTGGAGAGCCTCAAGAGGAACTTTGGCACTGCACCATTCCCACAGAGAGCTGTCCCACCACACCACCATTCAGGGAGCAGGCAAGCAAGAGGTCTGCACATACTCACTATGGACATGACTCTTTTTCCTCAATAGTTTTCATTTCAGTTTGCGGTCAGTTGATTCTCTGGATGTGGAAACCACAGAGATTGAGGCCAACTGTGCTTGTGACTGTGTTTAAATTCTCTCCGTTTATGGGAATCCTCATGGCCACCTCACTGTCATCCCACATCTACTAGGTAGGTTTAGGTGCCTGGGGACAGGAGAGCACTTGCTTTGTACTCTTGCTTTTTGCCTGGCGTACAAATAGCTTTTTGCCTGGTCCCAATGGAAGTCCCAGGAGAGTGAGCTTGTGAAACTCTCCATGCCAGGGTGGCCATGGACCTGGGAGCAGCCTGCCTCTGGCTGAGCCTGGGAAAGTCACTGTAGCTTCTGCAGAGGGAGGAGGCAGGATCAGGGGGTGGTCTGGGGTCACGTGAGACCGTTCATGCGCTGGGAGTCTTGAGAGCAGCTGTGTGTATGGGATGGTCTCCCTGAGCAATTGACCCTCAGTCTAGCCTGGAGCCAAGGTTGTAGTCTCTGCACAACCACACAGGGTTCTGCTACTGCATGGAGATGGTTTGAGAGTTCCAATCCTGCAGCCCCTGCCCAGACATTCCGGGGATGACCTCAGGAGTTGCTGGGGGAGACGAGGGAAGGGAAGGGGGCGGTTCTAGAACAGGGCAGAGAGGAGGGTCCAGGTCTGAGGTCAGAGACTCTCGTCATTATGGAGTCTAAGGAGCCTACTTCCCAGCTGCTATCTGTGTGGTTCCCTGAGAGCCCCACCACATACCTGCTGTCCTTCTAGATAGGCCCCGGCCTAGGCTGCCAACAGAAGCCCCCACACACAGGCCGCTGAGGTAAGTAGAGAGAGGAAGGGAAAGGTAGGGAGAAGCGAGGCCATTTTTTCCTTCTACCCTTATAGCTGTCCTGTTCCTGACAATCTCCACAGCTCCATGTGAATCTTTAATTTCAGTTGTAAATATAAGTGAATGTGTAAAGTTCTATTTCCCACTGACACGAACCACATTTTGAGTCTCACTGGCTGTCTGGGCCTGTGGGGTAGCAACAGCTGATCTGGCTGGTGGAGGAATAGAATGTGGCCGTCCTCATGGAGAGTTCCATTGGTCAGCACTGGCCTTGTCTCTGAAGCAAGCCCATGAGACAGACAGCCAAGAGGCTAAAGAGGGGAATGCTCACCAGGACAGCCAGGAGTGCCGGGGATGGTACTGGAACCTGGCTTCATCTGTCAGGGAAGGTGTGGAATAGAGGGTACTTGTCAGTCCTCCTGTTCAGCTGGCAGCTTCCCTGGACTAGAGGAGACTGAGGCCACATAGAGTCTTCTTTCTGCCTTCATCCCCTTGTCAGACTCTGGGGAGCTTTGCTTATTGGAAAGACAAGTGGCTAAACATCCAGTTTAGGGTCCCTAGGGGCTTGCAGCTCGCAGACTAAATACCCAGAGCACTTTTGGGTTCTCAGGGGAGGAAGGAGAGGATAACCCAAGACACTGTATGAACTTCAAGGACATGATGTTAAGTGAAAGAGGGCGGTCCCAAAAGGTTGCATGCGCTTTGTAATCCCATTTGTATGAAACGCCCAAAGCTAGCATGTCTGTGGACAGTGGATAGTGTTGGTCAGTGTCTAGAGAGAAGTAACAATGGAGTGGCTCTTCCTCGTGTCTCCTTTTGGGCAATGCAGATGTCTGCAACTAGATAGAGGTGGTGGCTGTACCACATTGTGGATATACTTTATGCCACTGAAGTATATGCTCTAACTTGATGAATATGGTAAATTGTATGTCGTATGTATTTTACAATAGAAAAGCGAGAGAAAACAGTAGAAATCTGGGTAGTAAATATATATATATGTGTTCCTTATAACATTTTTCTGACTTATTCATGTGCAGGAACATTTTCATAACAAATTGGGGTGTAGGCTGGAGAGATGGCTCAGAGCTTAAGAACAGGAACTATTCTTTCAGAGGTCCTGAGTTCGATTCCCAGCATCCACATGGTGGCTCACAACCATCTATAATGACATCTGGTACCCTCTTCTGTATACTGTATACTTAATAAATAAATAAATCTTAAAAAAAACAAAACAAACAAATTGGGGTGTATGTGTGTGGAGAGGGAGGCTAGGAAGAAAAACTGTTTCCTTGGCTGCAAGCTTCAGAGGCAAGGTTGAATATGGTAGCCCTCAGATGTTCCCTTAAGAACACAGCTGCTGGCTCTAGGCTCTGTCCAGATGTTTGCCATCCAAGTGTACAGGGGAGGCCGGGCATTGGATGCTCCCCCCATGCTTCCAAATGGAGCAGGAAGGGACACAGCGTCCATAGCTTCAGCCTTCCCTAAGTCTGCCAGTGTCACAGTGCTACCCCAGAAGTACAGCTTCGTACAGAAAATGGTCTTGTCTCGGTTTGTAGCAAGGAAATGAAAACCCAGAGATGTGACCAGACTTGCATGGCCCAGTGAGCTCCAGCCCAGGCTCCCGTACTCCCCCAGCCACCTCTGCAGCACAAGCAAAGCCAGCCTCCTGGGTTTGCATAGCAGTTGCAAGGTTGGGAGATACAGCCCACATAGGCTGGTCCAGGGTGCCCATGATACGGTCCCTTCTTTAATCAGCAGGTGCCCAGCAGCCTCCCATCTTGGCTTCCTGCCTGGATGGCTCTGGGCCACAGAAGCCTTCCTGTGGGTGGGCATCCCCTCCTTCCTGAGGATGGGGAACTATGACTCAGGGTTTGGTGGCTGAGTTTTAGAAATAGGAGGCAAGAATAGAGAGACAATGCTTCTAAAAAGCCTGGGGAGGGGACTGGCTCTCTGTTCCTGAGACTTTGACCTTGGGGTTCTGAGTGAGCAGCACGAAGTTAGGGGCATGAAGAGGCAGGTCCAGGGTCCCAGCTGAAGGAGAGATGAGCAACCTGAGAGGGGGAAAGCGTTCTGGGCTTTCCTTCTCCTCAGGTGGCTGTAGTAGAGGAAGGCTCATTTTGCCCACCGTCCAGCCATGCCCCACCCTGCCTTGGTGCTCAGGCCAAGGCCTGTTTGGGGAGGTTGCCACAGCAAAACTGTGGGATTGGCTCTGCTGACGCCTTCCCCTGGCATATGGCTCCTCCGCCCGCCTTGAGCTCTGCCAGCGGCTCCCCTTTCTCCATGGCAACTTAGCTCAGTGGTCCCAGTGGAGGAGAAAGAATCAATTCTCCCTCCTTCCCGCCTCCCGCTCCACTCCCCACCCCTTCCTCTCCTGCTTGTCTTCCTCTTTGCCTCCTTGTCCCTGCCTGGTGGCTCCTCATCCAGCCAGGGGACTGTGTGCTGGCACTCTATGAGCTGCGTGTGGCACTGAGACCTGCACATGGGCAGCCAGCAGAGTCTACAGGATGGGGCTGCTGAGCGGGGACGGGGGCCTGTCAGCTCCTGCTGCTCAAGGCTCCAGCCCTGGTACTTTGTGCCCCCATCCCTTACCTCACGTTGGCTTCCTGAAAGGTAATTTTCTGCTTCTTCTTGAACATGTCTCAGCCTTAGGCTAGATTTATTAGCAAGGAAGGCTCCATCTGGTCAGTGGTCTGTTTGCATTCTCTCTGAGAAGCAGGGATAGAGCTGTAGGGAGAGGCCTGGCCTGTCGGAGCAGAGTTGGGGTACACAGCTTCTCTCTTGAGTAGCCCAGTTCCTGTCTTCCTCTGAGGGCCGGGGACAGTGCCGTGGTTGCTAGAGCACGAATAGTCTGCTTTCCTAGAGCGTGGTCGCACCAAGCAAAGGAGGAAATTTAGAGATGCTCACGTGCCCCCCAGCGGGCAGAGCTCTGGCTACAGGCTGCCTGGCTTTCTGACTGACTAGTTGTTAATCCTCTGGAAATGGGCAATCAGTGTGGGAATGCTTTGTCCCTCCACCAAAATTTCAAGAGGATGATGTCAGGGGACTGACTCATTTCCCAGCTGGTTTCAGGTAGACTATCTGCGCTGTGTCCTGTGTCCATCTTCAGACACTCCTGTTGGCTTGGGACCTACACCCAGCACACACAGCTGGTTTCAGATGGGATCCTGAGACTGGTGCGTGAGCATTTTCCACCTCTTCCCACCCTGCCACTGGCATTCGGAGAAGGAGTTGATGCTGTTGACCTCTTCACAGCCCAGCCCAGGGCCAGGCAGCTCCCCCATTGCCCCCCCTTCCTGTGCGGCTGGCAGTGGAAAAAAAGAACCCTCAGTTGTCAACAAGGACATCTCCTGTGTTGATGGAAAGTAAGGGCCAAAGATACCGGATTTAGCACTCATTTCTTAGAAGCTACAGGCTTGAATGGTGTCTGCGTGTAAGCCCTGTCTGATCTTTAAATAGAAAAACGCACACCAAGTAGCCCTGTCTGACTCATGGGGAGCATCAAAGTTTGGTGTGGTATCAGGGAATCCATATACAACTCTGAAAGAGGTACACAGTTCAGGGGGCTGTCTACAGAGGGCTTGAGCCACTCAGGTATGGACCTGAGTTGTCAGGTGATATGAGGGTGAGATATACATTAGCGGTCCAGGTGAATAGAGGACAGAAGACCCATTTGTGTGGATAAATGGCCCCCGATCGTGCTCTGGTGTTGATTCCACATTCTCCCGACAGATTGCTTTAATAATGGCATCAGAACCTTGACAGCAGCTGGCGTAGCTCTGTGGTTGGGTCTGTCTCCTCCGTGACCCCTTTCTTTAAGACTGTGTGAGAGCTGCCGTAGACTCTGTGTTCCTAGTGCTTCCTTCTGAGCAGTAAAATAGCCCTGATGGGCAGGACAAGGAGTCTGTGTGTCTGCAGACACAGCAAGGCTTCCAGGCTCTGCACTCAACAAGACCCTCCTGGCATCTGGTGCTGTACAGGCTTCTTAATGGCATTACCCATGTCTGGGTCTGCTGGCTGGCTGTGAATTCTGATGGGTTTACGAGCTGATGATGCTGGGGAGGCCGTGTACTGGTTTTGTTTGTCTGAGAACGGAAAATATGATGTGACACGTAAAGGCAAACCCTCAAGTACGGCTCCTTTCTCATTTCTGCTCTTAGCTTCTGTGGGCGGCTGGTCCGGTACTGCCACCACTACTGCTGCTATTACAGCAAGGTCCCTCTGTCCTGGAGTCTTTCCTGCTCCCCCAGGACCAGACAAACACCCATTCAGATCATTTAATTGGCAAACCCAGAAAGGACAGCCAGAGCTGAGCTTAGAAGGAGAAGCAGGCTCCACCTGAGTGCCGCCCTCCAGCCGTGCCTCCTCCCACCCAAGTCCTTGCTTAGCGGATGCTCCCAAGTGTAATTGTGATTGCAAGATTGCACATAGTGCTGACTTACTTGAAAGCATCTTGGGGAGCTGCAGAGGGTGTGAGAGCAGCTTGGAGAGGTGGGAACCCTGGCTGCCGATGGCTTCAGCCAGCGAGAGTGTGGAAGGCTCATTCCAGGAAAAGTGGAATAATCACCGTATTGGCTGGCTTTCAGGCGGTGAGTGGATCTTTCTTCTTTAATTTGACAAGAGCGCTAGGATTCAGGGAAGGGATGGCGGGAAGCTGGGTAGCCTGTGGTTCACATAGACCTTCATGAAGCCCTGGTGCTACAAGGGGAAAGTTTGATGCATTTCTCCCATGTTAGGTTAACCACCTAGGCTATGCCCAGGCAAGAGACAGCTCTGCCCCTGTTTAGGGATTCTGGGGTTTAGGTCAGCATCATATCTGGGAGGTTGGATCTGTCCCCTCCTAGGGTACCTTGTCCTCAGCTCTTAAAATGTCTCTTGATGGTATTAATTAAATGGTCCCAACTGTGCAGGAAGAAGGAATCTCATGAGTTAAACATTCCCCTGTGATTTGTTTGAATACACACATACATATGGATGTACACATGCTCACATCCTTGTGCACTTATGCACACATACACATGCACATACACATGCACCACTCATTCAGCCTGTTCCTTCTTATGCACACATACACATGCATGTGCATATCCACATGTGCGTGAGCATGAACCACACAAACACATGTGCCCCTTCTGCTAGCAGGAGCTCATATATCTGTTGGCATTCTGCTCATGCTCGCATGATCTTAATAACTGTTCCAGCACTGCTGGGCTCATGCAGTTGGGCCTTTGTTTAATTGTTTTCAGCTCACTGCCTTACCTGAGTAAGGCACATTGGCCTTGTTTACTTCTAGGAAGAGAGGCCACCTTCTTCTCCTGTCCCTCGCCTTGTTCTGTATGGCAGTGTTTGAGGCGTTTAGAGTGTGACATGTAGTCCTGCAAGAGAAGCATGCAGGTGCTCGTTCACTGAAGGTCTCCAGCCCCAATGGAAGGGGATTATCAGAGAGAGAGACTGATAAATTTAAGATGTACTGAGATGCTTGCCTCTGTGGGTGGTGTGTATGTGTGCATGTGTAGTGTATATACATCTGAGTGCATTGCATAATATGTGTCTAACTGTGGGGCATGTGTTTGCACATGTGTTTTTTGTGTGTCTAACTGTGGGGCATGTGTTTGCACATGTGTTTTTTGTGTGTCTAACTATGCATGTAAGTGTATAGCCTATGAAACGCTACATTATGTGTAATATCTGTGCGTGCGTGTGTGTGTGTGTGTGTGTGTGTGTGTGTGTGTGTGTGTGTATTACCTGTGATTTGAATGATTGGGTATATTTGTCTAACTGTGTATATTTGTCTAACTGTACTATGTTATATGGAGATATGTGCTTATGTGTGGTATGTTCCTGTATAATTTTTGGCATGTGTAGTATATAGTTTGCTTGTGAGCTATGTTAAAGGTGTGTTTGTGTACTATGCCCATTGTATTTGTAGTATGTATATCTATAGGGCTCTGTGGAAGTATGTTGTTTCTGGTGTGATATGTGTGAATGTGATTGTACAAATTACATATGTGTGGTATGTATGTAGTTTGTTGTATGTGAGGGTGTATATTAATATATATGTGGTGTGTGTATGTATATGTGTTATATATGTATGTAGTGGTGTATTGGTGTGTATATGTGTGATATACTGTGGGTAGTGTGCTTGTGCGTACACTGGGATATGTGAAAGCATGTGTATATGTGCTATACATGTACAGTGTTCTGTGAGCATGTGGATATTTGTGCAGTGATTTATGCATATGTGCTTGTGAGGTGTTTGTGTGATATATGTAATATGTGGGGGGTTCTTGTGTGCATGTGTGTCTATGTGTATATCTACATTGCTCATTTTTGGATGTCTGGGCACCCCATCTTCCTATTTCTTTTCCATTTGCTGGTTCAGTTTCCAGAGAAGCTCTGAGCAGATGTTTTTGATGTGACTTTTCTGAAGTGTTACTGATCATTGCATGCTTTAAAAAAAAGAAAAAAGATTTATTTATTATGCATACAGTATACAGAAGAGGGTACCAGATCTCATTATAGATGGTGTTAGCCACCATGTGGATGCTGGGAATTGAACTCAGGACCTCTGGAAGAACAGTCAGTGCTCTTAACCTCTGAGCCATCTCTCCAGCCCCTGATCACTGCAAGCTAAAGGTAGCATTCCATCTCATGGGGTGCTGTACAGACGCCCCATTATACATGCTCACAAGCCATCTCGGTGCTTGAGCAGCCTGCACCATGAAGATAGAGCCAGAACTCAGCTCTTGGTGTTAGCTCGCCATCATTTGCACATACAGCTGCTCTGTGTGGCAGGCCCTTGATGCCCGATGAAGACCAGACCTGGCTCTTGCCTTGGGAGGAAGGCTGCATGGGAGCAAGCTGAGCAAGCAGAAGGGCAGCCCAAGAAGGCAGTGCTTGTCCCACCTGGCCTCCCTTTCCTCTGCCCCAGCTGTCTGAGACAGAGGCTTGAGAGGAACTGGGTGGAAGCCCTGTGCCCAGGCCTACCCTCTCACTCACGCGCCCTGCTCATGCTACAGTTCAAGATTCCCAGTCTGGAAGACTGTCTGCATTGCAAAATCTGTTTACCTTATACTAGGGTCTTAGATATCAATGACTTATGTGGTATGATGGGCTGCGTACATCATGGGCCCTATGCCTCAGTTTCCTATCTGTAACATTGAGATAACACTGTCTGCTTCACACACCTAACACTCAGAACAGATGTGAAGTGCTTGGAAATGGTCTGTGTATCAGCAGTGGAGGTGGTAGGCCTGTTGTAGATAGATCATTCCGGTAGCATTTTTAATGGGCCAGGACAGATAATATACCCATTTAGATGTACACATAGGGAGAAGGCACAGACATAAACCAGACAGTGCAAAGGGAGAATAATCAGCGATTCTTGGTAGATATATGGGAGTTTCTTGTTTCATTTTATAATTTTTCTGGAGATTATGAAGAAAGGTATTAAAAAAAAAAAAAAAGCTTTAGACACTTGAGGACTTTTCCTAAAAGGTTAGTAGAATACAGGGTAACACAGAAGTGTTCCTATCCTAAAGAATTTATTAGAAGTCAAATGATTAAAAACTGTACATGGCGGGGCTGGAGAGATGGCTCAGCGGTTAAGAGCACCGTCTGCTCTTCCAGAGGACCCGGGTTCGATTCCCAGCACCCACATGGCAGCTAACAACTGTCTGTAGTTCCAGTTCCAGGCAAACACCAAGGCAAATAAATAAATAAATAAAGTTTAAAAAAAAAAAAACAGAGAAGGGAGGACATGGCTTACAGCTGAACACATAAAAAAAAAAAAAACTTTAAAAAAAAAAAAAAAAAACAACTGTACGTGGCCATGCAGCCCTGGGGTGAGGTGAGGGAGTCATGGACAGCATCTTCTGAGTTAGCAGCTTGAGGCAGTTTTCTCTAAACGGGGTTGGGGTCCGGGGTTTGGGCTCCTGAGTCAGATTCTCTTGCACGAGTGGACCTTTCTCATGCTAGGCGAGAGAACGCTGGGGCTCGCACTGCTGTCAGGACTGAGTGAGCACTGTTTTCCTGTTGCTTTGTTTACTTTTTTTCTTTAGGTCCAACATGCAGTAGCAGAGTCCCCTGTAGGGTGAATTTTGTTTTCTGCTCATTGCTGTAAGCTTCTTTCACATAAATGTCCAACCTCAGAGCCTTGACAGCCGCTATAAGCCAGTAGAGCCTGGAGTCCCGGCTCTGTTCCATGGGAACCCCTCTGAGTTGCTACTGACTCTCGATAAAACCAGACTTTGTGGGAATGAATGAACTGTGCAAAATGCTGGGGTAGGGTTGGGGGTGTTGGGGAGGGAAGGAAAGGGTCACTTGCCAGCTTAACTCAGTGTTAGTATTTTAAGCAGCTACCTGTTCTTTGCCTCTGTTTTTTGCCACCTTGTTGCCATAGCAACTGTGCCCCTCCCTAGATTCCCAAAGCAAGTCCAAAGGCCCTGCTCTGCCCCCAGTGGCCTGTTCATGAGGTCCTAGAGATTCCCTTGGCCTCTCTGAACCTGTTGCCTGGCTTGCACGATGGGGTTAGTGGTGGGTCCTCTGGTAGGTCTGGAAAGGACGAAAACCCAGCCCTTCTGCAGCTCTTCCATTCCAGCACCCTTCTGCCTAGAGCCTGTGCCCTTGTAAAGTACTTCACAGCTTTCTAGGTGTGGGGACACCCTGATGGCAGCCTGTGGCTCTGAGCAGGCTTTGTCAAAGGCTGGTGAGGCAGGGAGTGGGGATTAGTTAATTAAAACATTCTTGTTCTCTTGTTTTATTTGCCTGGGGTATGTGCTGTGCTGTATCTCTAGGACTGGCTGGGCCCCTGGGACAGAGGGGATGGGGGACCGGGTATCTGGGAAAGAACCTCCTTCTTCAGGCAGTAGGAGGTGCAGAGTGACCGCTACATAGACCCGGCTTTGAGTCCTAGCTGTGTGACCCCTGGGACCTGCTGAATCCCTCTGCACCTTAGCTTCGTGATGTGTCTGTAGAACGGGGCATTTGTCTCCACTGTCCCTCACTCTGTATGCAACGCCAGGTCTCTAGTCATCATAAAAAGAGCCCAGGAGCAGCTTATGATTTCTCAGGGCCTGCCTTCCAATGTCCACTCTCTATCAGGCCCTCCAAACGATCTGTCCCAGACTCCAGTGTGTTCCCTAGACCAGGCTTTCCTTTGGGTGAGGGGCAGCATTGGCGCCTATCAATCCTCAGGTCTGACTGTCCCTCTCTCCCAGGATCCAGGGAGCAGCTCTGTGTCTCACTGCCGGAGCTCAGGTATAGCCCCACTGCAAAGGAGGAGCTTCCACAGACTCAGAAAAGGAGTAGAGGCCAGTAGTCATGCTGAGTCCTTGGCTAGCAGCCTGGGCTCAGAGCGCAGGAGCGGCTTTCCTGCCCCTCTTTGCTACCCACAGCCCCGTCTTTACACTGCAGAGTTCAGTCTGCTCTGGCCTGCCACAGGGAGAAATCAACCCAGAGACCCAGGAAGCTTTTCCCACGTCACATGAAGCCACAGCTGAGAATATTTGTGATTTATAGGTTGGGAAGATCTTTAAAGAGCATATTGCTGCCCAGCCAGCCCTCAGAGATGCCCCTCAGTAGCTAGCATGGGCCAGAGAACCAGTTGGTTCCCTTGAGATGATATTGATGGGCTCTGGCTTAGGCTTCTTTAGGTCCTCCTTAGCAAGGGTCTGGCCTTGTGTGTGAGCCATTTCTGCCCAGCACTAGGAAGTCCCCACCAAGTAATGTCTCTTCCCACAGGCAGCTCTGCCTCCAGCCTCAACACAAAAGTGGGCTCCAAGAGACCTCTCTGCAGGGACAGACCTTTCTGGTCACCCACACAGTTGCCCCAAGAACACTAACAGCTAGAAGTGACCGTGGTGCTGTTGGCTGTCCAACTCTGGGGCTTTGGGCATGGCCTAGCACAAACCCAGCCTCAGACCACTGTTTGATGTAACCTCCTGTCTGTGGTGTGGTAGTATTTAGGACTATGATAGGGCAGGACATGGCTATCGCTCCCCCACCCCATCTCAGTGTGGGAAGGAAGAGAGCAGAGCTTCTGGAATCTACCTGTCTACGTCACCGTGGAGACTCATCTCCCCTCCAGGTTCCCTCCACTGCCCTGTATCCCTGCAGTCTCTGGACTGGGCCTCACACCTTGGGTTCTTTGGGCTTGGTGCCATCTGTCTGTTGTATGATGTCCAGGCGCAGGCTGAGGCTACCTTAGAGTTGTGTCTGGCCTGTCAGCTTTCTCTTACTATGACCTATGACGTACGTGGTTAGGGCAGATGGCCAGAATCTGTTCCATATGGGCCATAAAAGTTGAGTGACCTTCCCAAGGTCAGAGCACTATTCAGGAACAGGGTTTGGAATTAAAATTATTTTCCTAACCGATACTCACCTTACTTTGTTGAGCAATCACTCTGGCCAAACCCTGGGAACCACTTTGAATAGGACTCAGGGCCTGAGCTCAGAGGCAAACACACGGCCAAAGGGTAGGCCAGTGAGGACCAAGAGAAACGCTGCAAATGGTGCCCAGGGGCCAGGGAAGGGCAAGGAAGTGCTCCCTGGACAGATAGATCAGCATGGAGGACTCCAGGCCCGTGGGGACAGTGGCCAAGTTTGGAGACACTGGAGCATGGCTCTTGTGTATAACCTTTCCAAGCCTGTCCCATCTCTGCTGTCTCTGTACATGAAAGAGGTCACCTTGGGGACATGTGTTTATGCCCAAGTTGTTGAGCCTCCCTGGAGGTGTGATTCAGAGAGCCTGGGAGAGTCAGGAGTCTGAACTTCTAAAAATTACATGTATTTGGTTGCTTGCATGGAGGTGGAGGGTGTGAGTGTGCTACAGCACACCTGTGGAGGTCTGAGGATGACCACAGGGGTTCAGTTCTTCCCTTTGACCATGGGAGCCCTAAGAGTCACCCTGGGATTGTTAGCTCTGGCTGCTGAACCATCTCACCAACTCAGGACTCTGCATTTGAGAAAGGCTCACTAGATATTTCTAAAGTCTCATGGCTACACTCTGGTCTGAGCAGTGCCTGACTCAGCTCTGTGTCCCATACCGCCAACCCTGACCATGACTGTTGGCCTGGCAAACACATGGAACTTGGAGTGGGGGATGGAAAGGGCTTGCCTTGCTGCAGCATCTGTCAGAGAAACCCCCGCTAAAGCTTCCAAAAGCCTTGATTATTGCCTTCCCTGTTCTGAGAGGTTCGCAACTATAAGCAGATGAGAACCAAGGGGGAGGGTGGGAAGTCCTGGATGTCTTGGGCCTCATGTGACACTTGACTTTCCCACTGACTTAGGTCTGAACCCTATTGGCTAGGACTGGTGAACATCAGGATTTTGGCAGTATCTGGCCTGACCTGACCAACACAGGGGCCTACACAAGGCCAGGGTGGGAAGCAGAGAGAGCAGAGAGGCTGGAAGGCAGTCAGCATGCTATGGGTTGAGAGGCCAATTCCCCTTGAGTGTCTTAACAGCCTGAACACAGACAGGCTTCTCATTAGCATGAGAAAGCTCCTTAAGTGCCCCAAGATAATTGGACCACAGCTCTGGTAACAACCCAGCAACAGGCTGGCACGGTCCTGCCTAAGTGCTGAGATTGCTCTTACTGAAAGCGCAGCAGGGCTCCTTTCCCACAGTGCACTAGGAGCAGAGAGACTGGCTGGTGGATGTGGGGAAGCCAGGGTGTATGTCGGCTCTCCAAGCCATAAGCCCAAGGTCCTAATTCCTGGGGCTGTGTGCTGTGATAGAGCTGAAGCTGGTGACTGACTTAAGCTGCAGGACTCTGTTTCAGCACTGCTGTGGCCTGAAGTCTGGAGTCTGCTTGGCCACACAACCTCTGATGCACAACCTCCCAGCTCCTTCCCGCTCCTGGCTACGGCACTTCCTCAGCTTGTGACCACGTCACTCCCCACTATCTCCACCTCACAGCCTCTGCCTCTGTGACTCCATCTTCTTTCCCTTCCTCCAAAGACAGCCGTTGTTAGATTTGGAGCCCACTCTATGATCTTATTAGAAAATTGTCTTGATCCATTATTTACAAACATCCCATTTCCAAAAAAGGTTCCATTGTGACATCTCACATAGATAGGAACTTGGGGCAGAGGGGACGTTACTCCTATCACACCCAGCAGCAGAGTGTCCCCCAAGGATACGCCTACTGTACTGGCTAAGAACAATGGCCTGGTAGCCGGTCCTAGGAGAAATGAGGTGGTTCTAGCAGCTTCCCATCCCATCACCAGCTAAGTTAATTTGCTCTAAGAATAGAAGCGGAGACCAGGAGAGGGTGTGCCATTCAATACCTCTATCAAATTGTCCCCCAAAGAAAGATCCAAGGTGACTCCAAAGTGCTGACAGCCTGGGTTGAGTCCCAAGGAAGCAAACTGCTGAGCAGATGAGCTTTCTTGTAATAGCTTATCGGGTGGTGAGCAGCCCATTCTGAGGTGACCGAGTGTCTCTTGCAGGGTGGGCTCTAGAGAGGGCTCCCATCGTCAGCTCTGTTTGTGTCTAGAGATTCAGGCCCCCTTTGACAACTGCAGGATGAGACCAGGGACTCCTAAGACCATCCAAGATAATGGTGGCTCTTGCTCCTGGCTCATCTGTGGGTTTATGGGCTGGGAAGCATGACCACAACTGTCCAGTGCCCAGGGCATTAACAACCACAGGCCCTAGATGCTAGCCCCTCCTGCACTATTGAGCATGGCCTGCTTCACAGCTGGACCTCTCCCCCTACCCTGTTTTAAGGTGTTGCTTCTGTCAAGCCCCCTCAGAAGCTATTCCCTCTCTGGCTGGCTGATGCTAGCCTTGAATGTAGCTCTGATATCCTGTGCTGGCCCTTGGTGGACTTGTCACCCACTATCAGTCCATTTGGATGTGCAAGAACCCAGGCCTATCTTAGATGAGGAACACCACACACCTCTTGGCAGTGGGAGTAGAGATGCTGTTTATATATTTTCCCATGGGCTGGGCTGGGGAGAAGCCAGCTACAGCTCAGGGTTCATCTGTGTTGTAGCTTATGACAGAATTTCTTCTGGTTTAAAACTGAGTCATATATTCTTGCATGGATAGACATCTCTTTATTCACCCATCAGTAGACATTTGGGCTTTTCACACTTGGATTTCCTAATCCAACCCCTGAGTATTAGAGAGCCTGGTGAGAAAAGTTCAGAGCTGGGCATCTGGCAGGGCTAGCTAGACCTCCAAATCCCCTTAGCTCCAGTGTAAAGACTTCATTCTAGAGAGTTCTACCTATCTGTCCTGTCCTCCCTTATTCTGTGTCTTTGTTGCCTGGGGCCTGTTTCTCACCCAGGAGATAGTACACTGCATGCTGAGAACCTCAGTTCTGCTGGAGCCTGCCACCAGGCCTCACACTTACTTGCTGAGTAACCTCAGACACGACCCTTCCCTCTTCAAGGCCTTTCCTCTCATCTGTCAAAAGACGAAATCATCTGTGACATTTTGTGGTAACTCCTCACACATATGCAAAGCCCAGCCCTTGCCTTCCTCTCCTCTGCTGGCAGACCCCTCCCCAATTCTGTCATCACAGATATTGCTGCACTTCTGTTCTGGATGGGACACTGCCCTCCACCTCTGAAGCCTAAGAGCAGCAGCTTTTGCTCAGCTGAGCACTGCCATGTCCTGTGACAGTATTTCTAGGGTGAAGATTCCCTGTTCCTCTCTCTTTTGATTCCTTGGATGCAGCGTGGCCCTTTGGGCTACTTCTCACACACTGGTTGGGCAGATGCTGTGGCCTCATTGCTGTGCTCATACAAGAATCGACACGTGCTTTGCTTCACTGTACAGGGATTTCAGCTGTCCTGGGCAGCCAGTAGACGTCTGTAAGGCAAGGACAGTAGATGGGCTGCCACAGAGGTAGCCCTGATCAGACCAGGGCATTTGAGGACAGAAGTGGACAACAGGCATTAGTTAGCCTTAGACATGTGCCCAGTACCTACTATGACATCTAACAGGGTTCATTCCCTTTGTCCTATGAGACTGGTGTTTGTCCCTACTCAGGTAATGAGACCTAGAGCAATGAGGCGACTTTCCTAAGACAGCACTTGGGGCTGGTCATGTAGCTCAGTGGTAGAGGGCTTGCCTAGCATATGCTAAAGTTCCATTGCCAGGAAAGTATACACACACACACACACACACACACACACACACAGAGTTGAACTTAGGTCGACCTCATTCTTCTTCCTCACAATGCTTTGTGATCTTCAGCTCAGTTTTTGCTTGCTTTTCGCCTGCTGCACAACACCCTTTTTTAAAAAGGTGGGAGTGTCTGCGCCCCCCCACCTCCCCCGACTTTCCCCCGTTCCTGCTGTTCTGTTCAGGGCTGTTCAGCGCCTCTTCACCTCCCACCCTGTTGACATAGGGCTGTTGCTGGGCTGGTTTTGTTTTTGACCCAGTCAGCCTGGCAGGGAAGTGGCAGGCTGTGTGCAAAGCTTCCCAGAATAGCCCCCGGCTCCCCGCCAAAGGCAGAGGAGCCAGACTGTGTGCGATGGGCCTGGACCAGTTGGAGGATGACTCAGTTCCCTGTACCCAGCCACCCCTCTTCTTGTTCAATCCTCTTTACTCCCCTGCCCTGATGTACCCACCAGGCTGGGCCACTAGATGCTTCTCAACACCTATGACCTGGAGAACTCAAGAGGATATTGTGGCCTCTGGCTTCAGGATGTTAGTTACCATGGCTCTGCTGTTTCTTTGTGCCCACGATGAACAGCTCTTACCCTTCCCTGTCACTGGCTTGTTTGATGACCTTAGCCAAGTCCCCGTCATTTTCATGGCTTCAGTTACAGTAGGAAAGGGCACCTTCCCCATCACTCAGAATGTTGCTGGAAGTATGAGTGAGGGTAGCAGGGACATAGAGTGACCAAGTGATAATAACACCAGTGAGTTACTCCAGCCTGACTGCTCAGACCAGTGGTCCTTAACCCTCCCAATGCTGCCACCCTGTAACACAGTTCCTCATGCTCTTCTGACCCCCAGCCATGAAATTATTTTTGTTTCTACTTCAAAAATTTAATTTTGCTGCTGTTAGGAATTGTAATGTAAATATGTGATATGCAGACTATCT
Source organism: Sigmodon hispidus (assembly GCA_004025045.1). Lineage (NCBI taxonomy): Eukaryota > Metazoa > Chordata > Mammalia > Rodentia > Cricetidae > Sigmodon > Sigmodon hispidus. The sequence goes on along the minus strand of PVIH01014658.1, from coordinate 35,541 downwards.
GATGTGTGGCCCTCCCACAAGGGACTGCCACCTACAGTTGAGAATACTGGCTTAGAGAGTGGTGTGAGTGTGGAAGCAAGGGGAAGCCCCGTTAGAACAGTCACCCATCATTGTCGGCGTCATAGTGTCCACCTTCTTGAACGCTACATATGGGATGCTCAGCACTGTCTCTTTGTTTATCTCTCCTGGTCTCTCTCTATGGGACATTCAGTTCTATAAATACAGCAACTAAGGATCAAACTCTAAGTAACTTGATCCAGACCAATGAGGGGTGGTGGAATTATGACTTCAAAGCCTGTATCCATCCGTCATCAATGCCCTGCCTCCTCACCAAAAAGTACCTTCATTGTACTTTCCAGGCTCTTCCTTCCAAGCCCTGAGCTCCTCATGAATGAGCATCTAACGGTCACGCTGTATTGAGGACAGACCCACAAAGGTTTCTACTTAAAAGAGAGTCCTCTGAGATACAGAGGCATTTCTGGAATGGAAGGGGCCCGCCCACCCATGCAAGCTCCTCTCTTGTGTGTACATGTAAACAGCTTCACACAGCAAGGAGCAGACATTCGAGAGACCACCATGAAGTCAGTCCTGAGGCAGCATGTTCTCTTCCCAGACCCTCAGCTCCCCACCAAAGCCTCGTGTGGCCTGTAGTGATTGCTCTGTCCTTCTGCACCCAGCCTTCATAGTTACTTTATAGGCACTGTGCGTGCGTGTGCGTGTATATGTATGTGTGCCTTGATATGTGACTAATGTTCTTAGACTGTCTCCCAAAGTCCAAGGCCTTGTTGAGTTTCCAGGGCAAGACACACATAACCCTGCTCAGAACATGTGGTTGCTGGATGAGCCAGGCCCAGTTGTACAGTTGGCTCACGACACACAGAGAGAACATTGACATGCACACCCACAATACCTTACTCTCTATCCCAAAATGCAGCGAGTCCTGAAAACCAAGTGCTTTGTCATAGCTCATTTGGCAGCAGAGTCCCGCGTGAACTGGGGTGAGGCTATTTATAGTCCACGTGAAGCTATTTATAGCCATTATATATCCTATACTCATGAATTCACTGCAGAAATTTCAGTTATTCGATTATTGAAAGCTGTGGAAACGTGCTACCTGTCTGACATTCAGGAAGCTGAAATCTCACACATATCTGCCCCAGGGGTGAGCACTCTGACATTTTTACTGGTTGTAAAAAGTACATGCCACAGTGTCATTCTACTGTGATTTTTTTGGAGCTAAGGAGGTAATGCCAGCCATGGGGTGGTGCTCCCACCCCCAGCCTCACAGCATCCATCAGAGTGTCCAGCCGTAAGATGTTTTTAGTAGCACTTGGGTGGCCGGACACATCTTTTTTTGCCAGGCCTGGTATAAGAAGAAGCCTTTCTCACACTACACACACACACACACACACAGAGAGAGAGAGAGGGGGGGGGAGGCTATATTACCTTTCCTCCCTCCCTAGAAGGTTTTGTCTTTGGTATCTTGTCCTGGTGTAGGAAGGTAAAAGGGGATGGCTGGGCCTTAAGCTCTTCCACTCTGTCTGCTGCCTCTGGGGAGTCCTGGGCACAGGGCAGCTGCGTCCCTCCATTTGCAGTCAGAACATACTAAAATGGGGGTGGAGAGTGAGTGCTTGGGACCCAGGTGGAAGAAGGGAAGTGCAGACCCAGCTGCTTCCCTTGGGTCAGGGGAGCCAGCCTTGGCTGCTCCTGGGGACACCTCCTCTTCCACAAGTCTGTGGCTCCTTTGAGCATCCCTTTAGCACCAGCTCAGCAGATCACGGGGAAGGGGACCCAGAGAAGTAAGGGCTCTCAAGTGACATTCTTGGGAAGATGAGTCAGGTCCTCACCGGGAAGATGTCCTCTGGAGCTGAGATGTCACATTACAAGAGCCTCACTGCTGTGGCTCCCAGGCCTAGGATTCAGCCACAGTGACAGGATTTGGGTGGCACTGGAGGACATGGTAAATCTCCTGGCCCGGTCCCTGGCAGCCATGAAACTGCCTGAATTATGTGACCTTGGCCTTGGCCTAACTGAAAGGAAGGAATGTGGTTCATTGACACTTAGGAAAAGGTCAGAGCATGCCCACCAACCTGCTGGGGTCCAGGAGTGACTCCAGGGACACGCGGAAAGCTGCCTGCCAGTCTGTGCCGCCACAGCATCCAGGCTCCCTTCCCAAATCCTGGAACAGGGACACCTGCTGCTCACTTCAGCCCTTCAAGATTCCACCTCTGTTCCCCTAGTTCTTCCCATTCACCATCCTCAGTTAATAATTCAAAGCCAACAGATGGCCACTCTCCTCCACGGTAGCCTCCCTGGCCTGTTCCTCAGCTAGGATGGGTGTCAGGCTTCAGGATGTGGTCCTGTTAACTCAGGTGAGCAACACCATCAGTGTCCTAGCCTCAGTGAGCCCTAGGGTGCCTGGCAGCCTGGACAAGTAACTAGATCCAGAAGCCATTGTCTGAGGCAGCAGGGGCAGCTCTCGGAAGCCTTGCATCCAGCTACCCCCAGCCTTAGTCACATGGGTCTTTGCAGGACACTGGTCTGCAGGCATGTCCAGTCTCAGACACATGCTTCCTGTATTCTTCCTGAGGTACCCAGTTCAGCTGCTGGAATCGTTTGCTTGTTTTTTCCTGGTTTTTGTTGTTGTTTGTTTGTTTTTTGAGACAAGGTTTCTTTCTTTGTATAGCCCTGGCTGTCCTGGAACTCACTCTGTAGACCAGGCTGGCCTCAAACTCACAGAGATCCACCTGCCTCTGCCTCCTGAGTGCTGGAATTAAAGGTGTGCACCACCACCTGGCAGGTGCTGAAACTTTTTAAGCATCCAGCTCTGAGCTGTCCAAAGCATGGCCGCTGCTCCCCATCTTTACTGCTTGCTCTCCATGCCAGGTTGGAGCTGGGCCCATAAGGCCCAGTGGGGAAGCCGCTCCTTCCCACTCTCTGATATCACAGCATCTGTTGCAGTGAAGATATGGGCCCTCGTGGTACATGTGGAAGAGCCAGACATTGAGGTCACCTTCATCCCTGGCCAGGATCCCCCTCAGGGAAATATAGAAACCCTTAGAGTAGGAAGAGCCTTTCTGTCAAATTAGGAAGACCTGCCAGAAGAGAAGGGCCACACGATCCAACCATTTCCCTTCTTAGTAGGGGAGGAGTAATGCCAGGTAGGTGCCTAGCCTCCTAGAGTTGGCAGGGGCTGCTGGCAGATAACCTGACCTGGACTGTGAAGAGGCCTCCAGGGTGAGCTGCCTCTGACTTCACACCTGTCTGTGTGGATGAGGTCTCCATGGTCAGTCCAGCATAGACTACTCTGAAAAAAAAGTGGTTTTTTTCCCCCTGGGTGATTGAAAGTAATAATGGGCCTATACTCTACCAGCACTCTACCAGCACTGCCCCAAAAAGCCTGGCTTAACTCAGACATTAGCTTTCCTCCAGGAAAATGAAGCTCAGTCTGTGCCACACCTTGAGGGGCCAGCCCCACCTGATATACTTTCTCTGACCCACTATCAAGACTTATCACTGCCATAGTGATTTAGGGGACAAAACCCCTCAGAGCTGACCTACAACAGGTTGAGCCTGCTTGTGTTCTAGTACCGGAGAGGTTAGCATCATAGGAGAAAATCCCAGAGGTGAGGGCTTGCTGACAGCCAGCACGGTTCTGTTCATCTTGTCCTTGTGTCTTACAAGTTCATGCATGCCTCTTAAAATTATCACACTAGTATATCGGGGACACTGTTGACAGGACTTGTAGTAATCCCTGCCCCCCCCATCCTGTGTGCTTTTCCTGGTAGGAGGAAGCTCTCCGGAGAGAGCCTGATGGGAAGGAGACCCACAGCATTTGTTGAAAGGGTTTGATCTGGCTGGAACAGAGCTATAGCTAACTCTAGCCTCAAAGTGGTCCAGAAACATTCGAGCTATCTCTCCTGGTGTAAGGTTAATTTACAAATAGGCTTGCAGACTGGAACGATGTGTAACACAGGGGCCTGCTGTTCCCTCAAAGCTGCATCAAGATGTCACCAAGCTGGGTGTTATTTTAGTCCCAATTATTGTATCTAACCCTAACCCAGTCTGCATAGTGCCCCACACGATGGGTGACCCAAAGTTGGCAGTGTTTGAGGCCCCCTGGACTGGTGACTTCTTTGAGGTGCTTCCAGGCCCTAGAGCAATTCCCTAGATTTGTAGAAAGTGACCACATTTCACAGATGGTGACATGTGTCCAACACATGGTACATCAGATTGCCCTACATGTGTACTCTACCCACAGACAGGTGTGACGTCTTTTCCAGAACCAGTTCACAACAGATCTTATGCTCAGCACATAGCACATCAGGTTGCCCTATACCAGCACTCTGCCCACAGGCAGGTGTGGCGTCTTTTCCAGAACCAGATTCATACCAGATCTTATCAGAGGGCAGCATAGAGGATTTCAGAATGATATAGGCAAAAGCCACATAATCAATTGTGAAATTTGTAAGTGGCTTTTTTGGCCCTGAGGTAGAATGAATGTGTCTTTCTGCCCATTAAGAGGAACAGGTTTGCTTAGCAATTGAATAACATGAAGAAGCTCCAAAGATGAGTCATCCTAGATTAGTCAGGCATTTGTCATTGCAAGTAACAGACGTCCCATCTGAGCCGGCTCAGGTGAAGGAGCTCTGAATCAGAAGACTCGTGTGGCCACAGAAGCGCATCCAGTTACCACTATGGCAGGAGCCCAGGCCTCCCAGACTGCAGGGCATGTGGCTGCCTACAGCTTCCATTCGAGGGACTGGCTCATTCTTTTTGACCTCCCACTTTAAAAAAAAAAAAAAAGTTCAAAGTAGGGCTGAGATCACTGTCAGATCCGATCCCTTTCTCTGATGAGCATGTGCCGATAGACCCCTGTTCACCTGGAACAGAAATTGGGAGGGACACAGGAGGATGACATGAAGCCCTTCAGCTGGAGTGTTGAGAGTGGATTGCAGCAGGTCGGGGGTCAGAAGTCTAAGAAAAGTCACTGCAGCCCCAAAGCCATTTATTCAGAGACAAGTAAAACGAGAAACTTCAGCTTTCAATGCAAGAAACCCAAAAAAACAAGCCATTCAAAGAGTCATTAATTAAAAATCAGGTCACATAGCCAAGTTACACTCATCAGCAGTTCAATAAAACAGTTTTTGGTAAGACTTTAAAAAATGAATTAAGACTTTAAAAGTCTGATTTAAAACAAAACCAAAACAACACAAGACAAAAAGACTAACAAGAAAGCGGATATAACTAAAGGAAGAGAAATAGCCATCTGACTTTTGCCAAAAGTTGGAAGACCTAAATGAAACATGATTTGACTTGATCTGATTGTTCTAGTGTGTTTCACTACACAGTCTAGAATGTCTGCAAAATCACAGGCATTGCAGCCATACCCAGCCATGAAATGTATGACTTTCTAAGTAAATTTAAATGACCTAAATTGGCTCATTAGAAAGAAAAATATGCTCCAAGAAAGAGTACATTTTTCTAACCTTCAAGAAGTAGTGAATTCTTGTATGAAATTGATTATTTCTAAACCCACAAAAAGATGTTATAGCTTCTCTTACAGGAACCAAGCAAAAGCCAAAGAAGAATAACTCAGTAACTCAGCAAAAATAAAATGAAGTAAGATGGTAGTTTAATTGAGCTAAATATTACAAGAGTAATATACACATAAGATTATCCAAGGATGGGAAGAAGGTTCAGCATTAGAAAATGTTTTCAGGGCCAGAAGAGATGGCTCAGCAGTTAAGATCACTGACTCTTGCTGAGAACTCAACACCCATGTGGTGGCTCATAACTGTCCATAACTCCAGTTCCAGGGGATCCAGCACCTCTTCGGACCTCTGTGAGACCAGGCACACAGTAGGTGCACAGACATACACCCAGCTCCCCTTTGAAATGACAAAAAAAAAAAAAAAAAAAAAAAAAAAGGATGTTAAGGGCTGTGCTTGACTCCTCCCCTCTTACTCATTTCTTTGTGCCTGAGGTTCCCAAAAATCAATCAGTTGTCAAACTAGGACAAGGTATTGGGCTGGGAGACTGAGGGTGGGACCGGCGCATTGTCCACGTCACCCCGCAGCTGGGAGGGCCCGTTCCCTGCATTGCCTAACTCAAAGGAACGCTGCTTGTGTCATGGCCTGTGGGAACACACTTTAGAGCTGGGAGGTGTGCTGTCTGCAGCTGCTCGAACCCAGCACTCAGGTATGCGCTCGTGGGGCTTTCCAGGTTTGACCAGTACTTGTGGTTTTTCCCTTCGTGTTTTCTTTCCTCTCTTTTCCTCCTGGCGAGGGATGGGCATCCATCATCAACTAGAGGGTTCTATAAGGGTTATGAAAGGAAGCTAAAGCTCTGTAAAGAAAAGCCTGTTACCTGGGAAACTTTCCAGGCATGCTGTGTTCCTGGCAGCCCTGGAGACCTGGCAGAGAGGCTGCAGCACTCCAGTGAGGTGGAGCGAGATCGAGGTACAAGTGTTCAGATATGTGAATGTATGTACCTGTTCTTCCCTCCCTAAGGACACAGCCTGGACATTTCTTGTCCTCTAGGGACCAAGAGACTGCCCTCAGAGGTGGGCATTTGGGCACCATTGTGGATGACCTGTGACATCCAGGACTCTTGCTAAACTCGAGAACACAATTGGTTAGGACTGAATTGCTGGCCAGGAACCAAATATTGTACCATCCTGTTCTGGGATGCTGTGTGGCCTCTTCAAATGTTAGCTCACCCACCCTACGCTACCTTCTTCCTATCCTGTGCTCTTTGGAGTGTTCTGTGTACCTGCCATTACTGGAGTTCACTAGGTCCAAGCAGGCCTCTCCCAATCCACCCCACTGGAAGGGAGCCAAGAAGCCAGCTGCCCCCCATCACTACCACCAAGGCCTCCAGCTGCTGTCTTTGTTGTTCATGCCCCTGCATGCCCCCTAGGGAAGCAAGTCTGGCCCCATGAGAAGTCTGAGTCACAGATGCTGTCTCAAAACAGGGACATAGCAGGCAGGGAGGCTGCACTATTCTTAGAGATGCTTACAGTTGCTCTAAGGGACCGCTAACAGAGCATCTCAGATGAACACTTTGCCTGCTTAGGAGCACTGTCTGCCTGGAGAGGGAGCAGTGCACATTTGCCAGGCTGCTTTTCTTAGGTGCCTACTAAGTGCTTCCTGGAGCCTGCTGCATAGAGAAAGAGCCTCACAGATAAACCACCCTGTTCATTAGCTTCTCTAGCTCCTGGGGCTATCGCTGAGCCAAGAGAGCTGTGCGGGGTAGAGAGAGGCCAAGAGTAAAGAAGGCATTTCAGAGCAGCTCAGGTTCCTCCAAGAGGGAACAGGTGGGAGCCAGAGCCACTCAGAAGAGGACCAAGAAATATGACATTTGGACTAGAGCCTGAATGATGGCAAGGAATCGATGTGCCCAGGCTCTGGGGACAGATGGGGACTTCAAGGGTACAACAGCAGTCCAGCAGCAGTGAGAGGGGTTTGTGTAGCCAAAAAAGGCAGCAGCCAGGGCGGCAGTGCTGAGGTGGAGCTTTAGCTTAAAGTTGGGCAGCCAGGCTGCTGGGATTCTCAGAGGGAGAAGTTAACTGGGTGCAGAGCTGTTAGAGCCCTAGACAAGATCCCACCCACAAGACAGGAAGCAAGGAATGGGTTTGCCTAAGGGCTGGGGTTGGTGTCAAGAATTAAGGCTCTGGGCACCCTCTTGTTAGGGAATCTTTCATAGCTCTCTATTGTGGCCCCCATCAGATCTTTGGATTGTCATTGTAGCAAAATAGGCAAGTTCAAAGTGCTTCCTGGTCTAGTTCTGCCCAGTTCTGTAGCTTTAAGGGCACCCTACACCTAGCTGGGCAGTGGTAGCACATGCCTTTAATCTTAGCACTTGAGAGGCAAAGGCAGACTGATCTCTGAGTTCAAGGCCAGCCTGGTCTACAGAGAAACCCTATGTGGGATGGGGGCACAAGCATACAAGTGTGAACCATCACCACCAGCTACCTCCAGAGCACCCCAGCTTTCAGAGCTGAAGCAAGGTCCGTTAACTTCCCCTCACTGCTCTTTTACTTCCCATTGCTGCAGGTGGAACCGCTCTGGTCCGCACATAGAAATGGAATCACCCATTTTTGAGGGACTGGTCTTTTCATTTCATCCATGTCAACAGCCTTAGCACGTCTATTTTAGAGCTGAATAACATTTCCCACCAGGTGTTTGTTTTTTTTTTTTAACTTTATTTATTTATTTGCCTTGGTGTTTGCCTGGAACTGGAACTACAGACAGTTGTTAGCTGCCATGTGGGTCCTGGGAATCGAACCCCGGTCCTCTGGAAGAGCAGACGGTGCTCTTAACCGCTGAGCCATCTCTCCAGCCCCTCCCACCAGGTTTTGACGATACTTGTGCTGCTTGTCTTCCAGGGCTGGAGGCTCCCTGAGTATTGTTGTCTTGGTTCACAGGACCTCAGTGCCGTCATATAACCTAGCCGGCTCCTGGTGGATGCCTGGATTTGCTAGTTGAGAGTGGCTGGGGTTGAGTCATCCTAGGTAAGTCTGGGGAGCTGTGTTGAGGCTGGAGGAGAGAAACCGAGTTTGCCAGGCAGTAGAGCTTTGTTCTCTAGACTGACGTGGGGAACACGAGACATTCCCAGGCCTATGTCTGGGGAGTAGAGCTGAATAGAGGGGTTTGTGTTTAGAAAGGGACACCACACTTTCTTCCTTCTGTGTTCACTATTCAGCTAATGTTAAAGGTTGTCATATAAATGATGGGGTTTGTTGTGGTATTTAGTATAGGCATGTTATTATACTTTATTACCCAGCCCTCTCTCACAACTGCCCCTTCTACAAACTCCCTCCCTTGTTGGTTCCTTTTGTAAGGTATTAGTGTCATCCAATACTTTACAAAACCCCCAAGTAGCCCCTCTGTGATAGAATTTAATTAGAACTCTGCCTCGGCTGGGAGGTGTGCACCCCTACACAGTGAACTGAAAAAAAACGAAGCCAGTAATCTAAGTGGCACATCTTTGGGGAAAGGCTTCACTCCGTTCCGTTCCCTCCTGTTGTGTGCAGATCAGATGCCGCCACCATTCCCAGTAAACATCACTTGCTCTCTATATACCCTGCTCAGTTCTGCTGGCCTTGATTCCTTCCCATCATAGAGACACCTGGAAGGATTTTTCTGGAAAAGTAAGGGCATAAAAGCTAAGAGCACTTATGAATCATATAGTATTACTATTGATACTTGAGGTATGCATTTATACAGATGGAGGCCCAGTAAGAGTGGATGGTTCAGTTCTCAAGGTGCTTTCCTGGGAAATAAGATGCACCTGACCTTTCACCTACTGAGAGATTGTGAGTGAGGTGCCTCAGAGACACAATGCAGCGGTCTCCATTATAAACCGGCGTCATTGCCACGAAGTGCAACATTATTCAGCCATAAAAAGAAATGAAGTCCTGATGTGATACAGCATGAGCTTTGGACACAAGACCAAGTACAAGAAACCAGACTCAACACGCTATGTCCTGTATAATTCCAGGCATAGGATGGGTCCTGGATACACAAATCTGTGTAGACAGAAAGCAGACTAGTGGGGGCCATGGGGCCAGGGGATGGGCTATGGCAATGGGGGGAGGGGCTGCTGAGGACTCTGGGGCTTGTTTGTGAGCAGAGAAAATATTTTGGGATTAGATAGTGGTGATGATTGCACATCTCTAAAGACATTAACAACCACTTTAGAAGGTGAACTGCAGGGTGTGCCCATAACAGAAGTAAATCCATGGGGCAGTACTTTTGACTCACGGTAGTGGGGAGGACGGAGTGATACAACCTGAGCATGGGAAATGGTCTGTAAATCAAGAGGTAAGCGTTTCATGAAGTGCAACTTCCAGGGTCGGACTGTTGTGTGGGGTTCAATGGGGCTTCAGTGCTTGCTCAAGGGTCCTGGGTAGTACCCCAGGAGAGGAGTGCCAGGCACAGCATGTGCTTTCTCTTCTAAGTGGGAGTTGAAGACTGATATTTTAACCCTTAGTCAGGATAGTGTTCTAGACTCTAGAGTCACGTTGGAGAAATAATCTGTTTCCACTGATTGTAATTGGGGAGCACTGAGCAGTATCTCAGAATAAAAGGGATCCAGTGCTCTTTCATGATGCCCAAGAGCTGGGCCTGCACCTGCTAGCATGGGAATCGGAGCCTTGGGTTGTGTGCCTTTGTGGACTAGAAGCAGGGAAGGCTTAAAGGGCAGGGATTGATGCTCTAGATGGAGGCGAGCCCCGCAGGGCTGCTTGCAGACCCCATACACTTGCTGGTTTAGGAAAATTAGAACTTGCAGCTGACAAGGCTCCCCATGAGTTAGAGAACCTGATGCTGGAATCTTGCACCCAGAGGACTTCAGCTAAGGGTCATTGGTGGGTGTGTTGGCCGAGTGAGTGGAAAAACATTGTTCAGACAGAAATACAGTCATGGGTTGAAACCATCTGACTACAAGCTCCAGGGATCCGTATCCGTGCTCTCTCATCATTAAATGTACTAAGGATTCCACCCATTTAGAATGATGGAGGCCACCAAGGCCCTTGATGGATTTAGTTCTAGTGGAAGGGTAGACGGGATGTGACAGAGACAGTGGGGATGGCAGGTGTTATCGATCTTCAGGAGGGACTTGTTACCTCAAATATCAGAGGAATGGGGTGGGACCAGGGAGGTCATAGTTAGAAGGGCCAAGGGCTTTGGCTTTATTTTTGCAGTTACAGTAGTTGTTCACATTTGAATAGTGATAGAGGTGAGGGCATCTCCAGCAGATGCCAGGACTTGGGAAGTTCTGTGAGGGAAGGTTCCTGAATGACAAGAGGACCTGATGCCTATATCAAGCTCCTGCTTCAAGTAGGAGCAGAAATATACCACCTGTTCTCATGATAGAGAGTTTGGAGCAATGAGGTTGCTCCAATTTGATGGAGGGGGTTGGAGCATATAAAGAAGACATGGGAAATCTAAAATGGGAAGTGTGGAAACTTGCTCAGTGTAGTGGGATCACAGGAGCTGGGCCTTCCTGAGGTATCACGTCAAACTCTTGAGTCAAGCTGGCCCAGAGAAGTGTGAGCCTGCAGTGGTGAGGTGACCACTGGTAAAGTGTGGCTGGCATCCTCGTAACAGGTCACAGCTCTTGTTACCAGGCAGCTGGCTAGGATCACTGTATAGTTTCTCCCAAGGTACCATGGAGTCTTCAGGAGGCTTGGTCTTGTGTAGTCTAGCTGTAATTTGTTGGTCCTTTTGCTCAAGGACAACAGCAAGGAGCATCCAGCAGCTGCCAGCCTAGGAGTCAGTCCCCACCCTGCGTCTTTGCTTCTTATGGTAGAATGAGTGCTTGCTACAAACTTGAACAACTTAGCAGTAAGCATTTTGTTTATTTGGTTTGTATTTAGGGAAGTTGTTTTGATTTTGGTTTTTGGGACAAGGTTTCTTAGTGTGTTCTATTCTTAGCTGTCCTTGAACTCACCAGAAATCCACCTGCCTCTGCCTCCCAAGGGCTGGGATTAAAGGTGTGTGCCACAACCACCTGGTTCAGTAAGAGTATTTGTAAATAGATTTCCACAGTGCTGAGCCTCCCTCATAATCTGACCTTCGTAGGGTTCATGCCTATTTGGGAGTAGAAGATCCCTAAAATCATTCTATTTGTGCTTCTTAGGAATTCTGGCATTTTGGGACTTTTCAAAAGCCTGAGTTTCTCTTAAGTATTGATAGACCTAAGGGAGGCTCTGGGATAGGGCCTGTAGCCCAATAAACATCCTACAAATGCTCCCAGACCTCCTTGTCCTGGAGGTGCTCCTATCTCAGGGATCGCCTCCTGAAAGCTCAGGAGCTGATAGAGACTGTCCCTTAAAGGCAGGCCCATTTCTCAGACAGACAAGCAGGCTCCCTGAGGCTGGAGGATGCCAGCCTGCTGCTGCAGAGGTACAAGTGCCTCAGAAGGACAGGTCTAGGAAAGAAGGACTCTAAAGTCTCCCCATGTCCCTCTGGTCACAGCCCAGCCTGCAGAGGTATTTTGGCCATGCTCACTATTCAGTGGTAGCGCCAACTCCAGAGGCTGTGTGGCAGTGGTTGCTATGAGCAACAGAGTCTCCGGCTGGCTAGGTGAGGATAGTTCCAGCTAGTGGCAGGCCCTGGAGTCTGGGACTTAGTTTCATATTCTCTCACACAAGCCTCCTCTGTCCTTGTCATCCTAGTCCAGGAAGTGGGAGTAATTAGGATGAGGGGGATTCCCTATTGCACTGCTGGGCTTCAGCAGGGTTCCACCTTCTCCACCTGTTTGGTCCTCAGTACCTGCTGCTTCCCTGATGCTGTCCTGGGAGTGAGGTATCATAGCTGAAATACCACCACTGTGGTGCCCCAAAGTGCCTACTGGGTCATAGGGTCTGGTGATGAGTTCCACGGGGGCTTGGCAGTCACCCCAGTATGGCACTCCAGGTACATGATGGTGAGATGTAGGGCCCTCAGGGAAACTTCAGGTGAATGCAGCAGTACTTGGGGCTTTGGGGCTGAGCCCCTCCCTTGATTATCCATAGTAACAGAGGGTGGAGAGGGTAGTGGCTTTGTACTCTAGCTCAGCTTCTTGGCCCCAGCCCTGGCCCTGGATGGCTGAACAGCTACAGGAAGAGAGGCCTGTGTGATCAGCCTCTGAAACCCATCGTGACCCAGCAACCTCGGTTTCTCCATTACAGACAAGCTACTTGTTCTTAGCTCAGACACACTTTCCTCAAGAGAAACCTCAGGGTTGAAGTGTATGTAGCTCAGCGGTAGGGTGCTTGCCTGGTGTATGTGAGACTCTGGGTACAATCTTTGGTATCGAGAGAGTATGTGAGGGGCAGGACTTAGGGACTCTGCGATAATGTTCCCTTTCTTCTCACAGCCATCCAGAGAAGCTGTACCCAAGGCACACCTAGGGGCTGTTTCTCACCTCTGCCCCATGGTGGCCCTTTGGTCACCCTTTCAGACACAGATGGACAGAGTTACCAAGTTGCTATTAGGCTCTTTGGCTCCTACTCAGGGACCAGGGGCTTGGGAAACAGAAACAGTTGGATTTTTTAGAGCAGAAGACCAAGGGACCAGCAGATTTCTGCACTTACACACAAATGAGTCTCAGGGCCCCCCATGTTGTTCCCTGTCTCTCTAGGCTGCCAAAGTCAAGGCTCCTGCTGACTCTTCTTGGAGCAGCTTCCAGATTTAATAACCAGAATGAAGCTGAATTACGTTTGGACAGGTTCCATCGTCTGGGTCTGCTCAGCCTCACTCCTGACTCCCATTTGTGACGTCAATCCCCAGCTAATCCCAGAAAAACAGATTAAGTTCTGTAAACTTGACGCTCCGACCTCCCTCTTGCTCAGGGTGTCTCGAGGACCTGCCCTGCATTCCCCCTTCTCTTGGAGCCAAACCCTAGTCACCCTCCCAAGCTCCTACCTATGTCTTCAGCTGGTAGGCTCTTCCTATGGAGCTTGGCTCTGCCCTTCCCCTGCAAGGCTCACTCATTTGGGAAGATTTTTGAACTACTAGCCTAGCCAGCTTTTCTGCATTATCGTGAGAGGCTGGGACCTTGATTTCTAGGGTGATATTCAGCACACCTCCCCTTGCCTGGTCCCTGACCTGGAAGCAGCTCACACACTCTAGGGCTCCACCGTGCTGCTTTCATTGTCTCCCTGGAGACCACACCAAGTGCCCCACTCTGACATACTTTGACCCTTTTGGACTATCAAAACCACTGAAGAATTTGGGAATGGTCTCCTTTCCAGAGTCCTGAGAGCAGGGTCTGAAACCCGAAGGTGTCAGGAAAAGCATGTTTGAGGTTCCTGAGAAGGCTCCTGTCTTGCCTGAGTGGTTTGTGAGGGCTGTGAGTGTAGAGACATGCAGATACTGCTCTGGTTCTTGCTAAGGGGCCGCTGGAGACCTCCATTTCCCATCATGCCTTTTGCTGTCCCAGGCCCCAGAAGCCACCCGGCAGCCAGCGGGAACTATAATTTTGTCTGTGTTGTCACAACTCCACCAGGGATGAGACAAAGTGAGTCTGTCTCATACCCAGGCTGCTGGACTAGATGTCATGAGGTTGCCTGAGTTAGGGTTTGATTGAGGTGAGGGCAGAGACAGCAGACACAATTTCTGTTCCTTCTCTACATGGGGTACTCCCTGGCCTCAGGCTCAGTAGGAACAAAACCAGAGGGGCTGTCTGGCCAGATAAGGGCGATAATATTCATCAGCCAGACCAAGGGAGCCATGTGTATCTGTCAGGCCAGCCAGCAAAACACCTGTGGCAGGGCATTCCTCCTTCAGGCCTCAGCCTCAGGGTCCAAGTTAGGTTTAGTGTCTGCTACTGGGAGTGGCATCCCAGCCAGGGATGGCCATCTGCCTGTGACTCGCCATCTGGACCCTGATAGGCCATTAGCAATACCAACGGGTTGAGTAGTTGTGACAGTGGATTGAGACTTGCTTGCTATATCACACTTCACCCACAGGACACACTAAAAGCTGTTCTCACCCCTATTTGTAGAAGATAAAGCAAAAGGTCAAAGCAGTAGGCAGTTGGTCTCAGAGTGAGTCACAGCCAAGAAGGGCAGGTGTGGCCAGTGACCTCCATCTCTGTACAGTTGCCCTCTGCCCATTTGCACACACACAGCTCCGACTCTGCTGCCAACACCAAGTCATGTAGAAAAGTGCAAGGACAGAGCACCCCAAAGGGAGTAGTTTCCTAACCAGCACCCAGAACATGTGCATAGAGACAGAGCTATGCTAAAAGTAAGACTAATGGATTGTTTGTCTTTTAAGTTTTTAAATGCTCTTTGAACTGAAAATCAGGATTGGTGGTATGACTCAGTGACAGAGCACCTGCCTGGCGAGTGCAAGCTGAGTCTCATCTCTGGCACATAAAAAAAAAAAAATCAAATTTATTTTATCAGTTTTATTTTAGCATACATTTAACTTCACATATTTAGTATTGATCAAATATAGACTTAAATATAGACCAAGACACATCTGTATTAGTCAGGGTTCTCTAGATGAACAGGACTGGTAGAATGAATCTATCAATATTAAAAGGGAATTTACTAGAGTGGCTTACAGGCTGTGGTCCAGCTATTTCAACAATGGCTGTCCCTGAAAGGAAAACCAAGAATCTGCTAGTCGTTCAGTCCTTGAGGCTGGATGTCATAGCTGGTCTTCACTATATAACAGAATCCCAAAGAAATAGGCTCTAATACCAGTGAAGGAATGTCTCAGCAGCAGGGGAGATGAATTTGCCAGTGAGAGTGAAGGCAAACAGGCCAAAAACCCAATAGCTCTCTTCTTCCCTGTCCTTTTATGTGGGCTGCCACCAGAAGATGTGGTCCATAGTTAGGGTGTATCTTATGACCTCAGACAACCCAGATTTAGAGTGAGTCTTCCCACCTCAGATGATCCTCAAGAAAACCCTCAGGGGTGTGCCCCGCAGCTTGGGCTTTAGTTGATTCAGGTTGACAACCACGATTAGCCATCACATTGTTTGCATATATCTAAAATGAAATTAAAAATAATTGCTGAACTTCAGAAAAACATTTTCTTCATTGTACTAGCAGTCCCCAAAAGGTTATTGAGATGCAGTTCAAACACCCATTCCATTAATGTATTTAAAATGCTCTTAGAATATTATGTTTTGAAATTCTAGATTATGATAGAGGCTATGTAACATAAAAGTTTCCATTTTAAAGGGCTGGGCTGTAGCTCTGTGATAGAATGCTTGCTTAGCAGGTACAGGCCCTAGGTTCCATCTACAGCCTTGAAGAAAAAGAAAGATTGGCTGTATCACCACCCTCAGCATTCTGTGTCCTGCAGCATCACCGCTGCCACTTCCTTTTTTTAAAAAAAAAATTATTTTGGGGGGCTGGGGAGATGGCTCAGCAGTTAAGAGCACTGACTGTTCTTCCAGAAGTTCTGAGTTCAATTCCCAGCAACCACATGGTGGCTCATAACCATCTATGATGACATCTTGTACCCTCCTCTGTATACATAATAAAATAAATCTTTAAAAAAATTATTTTTATTTTGGGGACTGGAGAGATGGCTCAGTGGTTTAGAGCACTGACTGCTCTTCTGGGGACCTGGGTTCGATTCCCAGCATCCACATGGAAGCTCACAACTGTCTGTAGTTCCAGTTCTCAGTTCCAGGCAAACACCAAGACAAAAAAACAAATAAGTTTAAAAAATATATTTTTATTTTATATGAATTGGTGTTTTGCCTGCATGTATAACTGTGTAAGGGTGTCAAATCTTGGAATTACAGACAGTTGTGAGCTGCCATGTGGATGCTGGGAACCGAACTCAGGTCCTCTGGAAGAACAGTCAGTGCTCTTAACTGCTGAGCCATCTCTCCGGCCACAACTGCCACTTTCAAAGTGTCTTCTTTACCTAAATGAAAACACTGACCACTAGGCAGTGACTCCTAGGACCTCTGCCCTAACGCTCAGCGGTCTCTAGTCTGCTTTCAAGAGGACTTTGGAGTCATTAATTTTTTAAATAAAAAATTCTATTTTAAAACAATTTTATATCCACATTAAAACTAAGTGGGAAATACACAATCTGATAAGATAATTACTTTCCCACGAGCATTCTCATTTCTACCTTCCTATATTTGGTCCTTTCAAATATCTGTATATTATTGTATGTCTATTATATATGTATGGTGTGGGGGTGGCCATGTGTGCCTCAGAGGACACATTGATAGAATCAGCTCTCTCCTCCTGCTTTTACATAATGTCAGGGACTCAGGCTTCGGTCATCAGGCCTGCATCATTATGCAGCAAATGCCTTTACCCACCGAGCAGTCCTGCCCCTCTGTTACAGCTGATGAGCTGACTGAATATGCACAGAATCCACAGCTTGTATTCTTTTTGAAGATTCATTTTCATTATTTTTAAGTGTATGTGTGTCACACACACACACACACACACACACACACACACACACACACACACACACACGAGTACAGATGCCTGCAGAGGCCATAAGACCTTCTGAAGCTGGAGTTAAGGCAGTTGTGAGCTGTCTGATATAGTCCGAGGAGCTACCCCATGTCCTCTGTAAGAGAATCAATTGTTCTTAATCACTGAGCCTTTGGTTGCATATTCTGTGAGTTTAGATAAATATATAACAGCATGTTGACCACATTATATGAAGCTGTTTAACTGTCCTAAAAACCCTTTGTATTTAACTATTCATCCCACATTAATTTCTTTATGTAATGAACCAACTTCTATGCTGTGAAGGCTGAGGTGGTTAACATTTCTATTTTTATTCTTCTCCCAGTTTTTATTAATTTCATCATTATACATTGTTGATGTTTTTATATACTTTAGTAACCAAAAGTCAACAAAGTTGCAAGATTGCTTTGTTTACATCTTAATTTTGCATGCATGAATTTACCACGATTTGTCTTTTGGTTTGTTGGGTTTTAATACCAGGTAATATTTTTTTTAAAGAAGATGTTATCCATGTCTAAGCCTCTAAATTCATATTTCAGAGTATTTGCTGGTCACACCTAAATAATTGTTTAGCTGGGTATAACATTCTGGCTTCTAAGTTCTTCCTCTTAGAGCTCTGCAGATATTACTGCACTGGCTTCTAAAATTGTGTTGCTATGAAGTCTGGTTCTCCCCGATCCATATCTCTGTATGTCCTGCTTAGTCTTCTTTTTCTCTGTCCTTTAAGGTCAGTGAGTTTTCAGAATATGTCTTGCTATTATTTGAAACACCAGGTTTTTTTCCTAGAACATAGACTATAAGCTAATCTGTAGGGATAGGCCTTAATTTATTATCTTGTTACATTTTAGAAAATTTGGCGGGCTATGGAGAGGATTCATTGGGTAAAGTGTTTGCTGTGCAGGTATCAGGGCCTGAGTTCAGATTCTCCGTACCAACTGTACTTTGGTGCTGGGGACAAGAGGGTTCTGAGGGTTCACTGTTCAGCCACTATAACCAAAATAGTGAGCCCCAGGTTCAGTGAGATACATTGTCCCAAAATATAAGGTGGAAGGTGATAGAGAAAGACGTCTTGGGCTTCACATGTGCACACCACAATACACATAAAATTTTAATTGTTTAAGAAGAAAGTTTTCTGAGACCTCTTTCAGTACTTAGGTCCCCTGTTCCATTATCCTGTTCTGCTCCAGGTGCACTCCGGTTACATGTGTTAGCGTCTCTGTTGCTTCCTCGGCTGCATTTCCGTCTTGTTCTCCACTTTGTGTGAGGTTCTCAAATCCTCTCACAAGGTCTCTAGTTGTTTGCGTTATGCTTGGCCTGTTTATTCTTGAATTCATGTGCCTTTTGAAAAACATGAGCTGTATTTTTTTCTTCCCACCCCAAGCTCAGCTGGCTTTCTTTTCTCCCTTTACTGTTGAAGAATTTTCCAGCATGTCCCATGTGCTCACTTGAGCAGCATGTGTAATAAGGTCCTGTGTTTTTTCTTTCTCCCCGACAGCAGCTCGTCCTAGGGGCCTCTCACCTAGGAAAAAAATGTTAAGTTCTGCAGTTAGATTCCACGGGGAATGACAAACTGTGGTATCCTGTCACATTTTGTCACTCTTGGAGCTGAGTCCTCTCTGTGGCTGTTGGTCACTGCACACTTGGTGGTAACTGGACGGAACTGGTTGTTCCTCCTTCTGTCTGAGGCTCCTCCTGCCCCCTGCTTGCCTCTGTAGTTTCTTCCAGCAGAGCATGGCCCCTGTATTCCACACAACCTGAGACAGAATCGCAGTCTTGGTCTTCACTGTCTGACAGTCCTCAGAATGCTCCTATGACTAAACTTTGCTCACAACCAGCTCCACCTGGGCTGTGGGAGCCACCCAGAAGCTTCTGCCTTAGCAGCTGTACTGTGTTTCTGTCCTGGACTGGCATGTGGAAGGGTGGGCACTGTCTGTGTGGTTACAGCTCACCTGGTAGCTTGTCTTTGGAGAGAGTGTCATTATGTACTTGTTATAAATGTGTACTCAGAGAGTCTCTGAAAGCTAAGAGACTAGTGGTGTCTACAGGCTGGCCAGGCTCTAAGATTTCATCTTTGAGGGACTGAGACCTTGAAGAAGTATGCTTTGTTCTAGCCTGTGGATCCTGCTTTGAGCCTAGACTGAAAGCCTGCAGCCTTGCCTGGTGGGCCACCAAGCCAGAACAGGCAGTCTGCTGTGTAAGTGACTGGTTGTGAGTCAGAAAGAGTGGTTAGCTTCATCTGCTTGCTGACTAGAGTGTCTGAGTTCCGTGATTCAAATGACAAAATAAGACTTACTCAGGTCATTGTATTTACCCTGGTGTGATGAGGGGACACACTGGTTCTGAGAACCCCACAGGTCTGAGATCACCTGTGTCTCCAGGCCTTGTCTTCTCTCTGGCCATCAGATGTGGGTTGAGCATCATAGGATATGTACAGAGGTGAACTCTGATTGGTTGAAAGGATCTTAATGAATGTGGGAACTTGAGTTGGTGGCCCCCATGAGCTTTGGGTTAATGGTCCTGCCTTCTGTGAAGAAGTCATTTGAGGCTGATGCAGGCCAGCTCTGGCTCATCTCCAGGGCTTTCCCTAAGTGTTGTGAAAGGTTTCTGTCTGTCCAGTTGGCTCATCTGAGGGTTTCTTAGCCACTGGAGACCCACGTGTGCTATACAATCATGGTGATGTTCATGTACAGACTGGTACCCTGAGTTATTCTTACCACTTAACTAGCCACAGGTCACCATGAAACCTGACTGCCATCCCTGGTGTGATTCTGTCTCCTCCCCCCCCAGTCTGTGAAATCTCTGCTCAGTCCCTCCTTAACAGTAGTGAGCCTCTAAGATCACCACCAATATCTATTCAGGCAACAGACTGACCCTTTACTTCCTAGAGACTGTTGATGGGGGAGTTCACACAGCCTCTCACTTAGTCCTTCCCGGAGCTCTTGAAGATTGCTTAGCAAACAGGGAGAAGCAGACCAGAGAGGCTAGGAATTTGCTCCAGGTCACTGTTGGCTTGAGAGGGTTGAGATGAGAATTCTCGCCCCCAGTCCAGACCTCAGCTTTCCTGTTAGCATGACCACCAGACTTTGCAGAAAGTGACTCTCCTTTCCTCTCTCTCTTTCTCTCTCTCCCTCTGCCTCTCAAGGGTCCTCAGTGAATTCTGTCATGGTTATTTAAGGAATCTTGCCTAGGAAGTCCCCACAAGCACGCAGTTCCCTGCCGCCGGGAAGGCGTGGACTCCAAGATGATCATAAAGGAATACCGGATTCCCCTGCCATTGACTGTGGAGGAATACCGCATTGCCCAGCTGTACATGATACAGGTGAGTCCGGAGAGCGTCCCAGCCTGCAGTACTGGGTACCGCCCGCGGACAGGGACTGCTGTCAGTCAGTGTCTGTGAAGTGCTGCACCCTGGCACAGTTCTCATGGGATCCGATCATGCCACCACTGTATTCCCACACCCATAGTACTAACACCCTCTTTGCATTTACTTTGCATCAGCTGTGATTTCAGGTCTCAGCCCAGACTGCTGTCACAAACTGTCCTGTTCTTTGGCTTAGATATCAGGGACTCTTCCTTGCTGCTTTGGAAGCCACATCCTAGATCAGGGTTGGACAGGGTGGGTTTTGATGGGAATCTTTCTTGAGTTTCACATGTCTTCATATTGGGGTGAGCATGTCACAGTAGATTTTCTTCTACTAATAAGTATATTAATCACACTCTTATGAGCCCATATGAATCTCAGTAATTTCCAGATGCATAGCCTCCATAGATTATCACACTGGGAATTAGAGCTTCACTGTAGGAGCCAGAGAAATCATGTTTGGTCCCATTTAAAGCAGATGTGTGAGGCAGGCAGGCTGATAAGTTGTAGGAGCACACAGCCTGGCTCCTGGCTCCTGGCTCCCAGGATCTGACAGGAGATCTTCATCATATCCACTCCAGGAAACACTCCTGCACAGACCCCCAGCCCTACTGGTCATTCCAGATACTTCCCGCCCAGATGCCAGGCCTGCCCACTGCCTGCTCTGCTGGGGTACTGAGTCCTTGCTCTGCAGAGACTTCCAATTCAGCTGTATAGCTACCCTTCCCTCACCAACCCTGGAGGGTTTTCTCCATACCAAGTGCTCAGAGCCTCTATTCTGATTATAGCCATCTCTTGGCTTGGCTCTGACTTTCCAGGATGTATTGGAGCTTCTTGCTCCTGTTATGTAGTGGACCCTGTATCTGACTGGCTGCTCAGTGTATAGATCCCCAGTCATTGCATTACCCTAAATCCTCAGTGTCTGGGGCTGGGAGCAGGCCACGGCTCTCGGAACTTCCACCTTGAGACAGGGTTTCTCTGTGCAAGTCTTAGAACTCACCTTGTAGACCAGGCTGGCCACAAACTCACAGAGATCTGCCTGCCTCTGCCTCTTGAGTGCTGGGATCAAAGACATGTGCTACCACGCCTGGCTTTCCCGCCTGGCTTTCCCACCTGGCTTCTGATGGGCTTGCCCCTTGGGCCCAGGGCTCAGTACCTGTCTAAGAGGAGCTTGAAGCCACTAGAGTTTCACCGGCTGTCACAGAAGGGCTTCGGGTAGGAAACGAGCAGGAAGTGCCCAGCCTTTCTGGGGTACTGTTTGCTCTGAGCTGTTTCAGAAGCCACTCAGTTCCCTCTCGAACCACTTACTCCTTAATTATTTCTAGAGAGCGGGGAGAGGAAGAGCTGAAATCAGGCCCTAGCTCTGAGTACTTTGGAAATAACTCTGCTGTTCAAGGACCAGGCTCATCTGCCGCTGCTGCCGCTGCCTTAGTCTGAGGCTTCCTAGTTCCCTTCCAGCAGTGATCCGTGGCCATGGCAGTAGAGCCTCACTGGGTTCCTGGGTTGGACATTCAAGGTCCATCAGCATGACCTCCAGCCACTGAAGTGGCCAGAGGTATTTCTCAAGCATGGAGTCACTGTTACTCAGTCCCTTCAAACACCTCATTTCCCAGATCAGTCCTTACGCTTCCAGTCCATTTAATTGTGAAGTGACCCACATCATCTGGGTGATACTCAGATCTGTATCTAGACCACGCAGTCCACTGGACCAATTTATACAATGTCTTTTGCTGACCATTGGCCTGCTGGCTGAGACTGTAGTGAGTAGGAGAGTTTCCTACCTTGCAGGTTACGCATGTATGCTCCCTCACAAGTACCCTTCTCTGCTTCTCTGAGCCTCCAGTGTCTTTCCCTGTATGTGGGCAAAAGACAGAATGATGAACAAGCTGGATGTTGCCAGAAGAGGTGTTTCTGGGCTAAGTGCTAGCTATCGTTTTCAGAGGGAGGCTGAGGAGCATGGTTAGTATACACATCTATAGGTGTATATATGTGCACAAGTAAGTACACATGCCCCTCAGCTTGAGAGGCCCGTAGAGGTGTATATACCTCTCTGAAAGCTTTTGTGGCCGCCATAGCCCCTTCAAAACTGGCCTTCCTATGGGAGGACTCCACAGTCTGCCCAAATAACTGTCTTCTTGCCCTTCCTCACGCCCCTCAGTGCTAGAAAGGTAGAGAGAGTGGGGTCTCTGAGTGGCAAAGGCAGTGTCACCTGTTTGAAGCAGAAATACCCTAGTTCCGTCTTGATATCAGGGACCCAGAGCTGGTGTGAGCAGCTTGTCCCAAGCTGTGACCTGTTTCCAGACAACAGCACAGCTCAGAATCTTGCTCTACAGGATGGACCTGGCTCTGGGTCTCACTATTTGGTTTTGTTTGTTATTGTTGTTGTTTTGTTTTGTTTTGTTTTGTTTGAGACAGGGTTTCTCTGTGCAATGGTCTTAGAACTCACCTTGTAAACCAGGCTGGCCACAAACTCACAGAGATCTGCTTGCCCCTGCCTCTTGAGTGCTAGGATTAAAGGCATGTGCCATAGTTCCCAACTTGTTTTTATTTTGTTTTTGAAACAGGGTTTCTCTGTGTAGCCCTGGGTGTTCTGGAACTCACTCTGTAGACCAGGTTGGCCTCAAACTCAGAGATTCACCTGCCTCTGCCTCCTGAGTGCTGAGATGAAAGATGTTTGTCCTCAGTTTTATTAAACAGCATTGCCCTGAAAGCGCTCTCAAAAGTAACTTTCCTGTTTGCAGATGGGAAAATTGAACCGTTTGGAATCTACTCTGAGTCTCAAAGATGAGGGAGTCCATGGTGGGCAGGAGTACAGGAGACGGGGGGGGGGGGGGGGAGACAGAGTCCTACTCACCCAGACAGGGGAGGGGCCTGAGGGGCCTGCTTTGTCCACCCCTTATCTTATAGCCTTATCCCAGATGGTCTTTGTTGGGAGTGGTGTGAGCTGAGGCCAACAGGCCTGAGGGTGGAGCATGTGCTTCAGCAAGAGGCTAGCTCAGGCAATCCAGATGTGTGGGCTGGGCCCAGGTGCTTGTTTCCTTCCTGTTCCTGAGACACCCACTCACAGCCAGATCTCTACCTCTGGAGGCCCTAGTCATCTCATATGACCGTTCTCTGCTGCTATTGGACCCATGGGGGCTTTTTTCCTAGCCCCTGCCCCTGCCAGCTTCTCTGTTCCTTCCCTGTGCAACTGCCATAGGCTTTGTCTTCTGTGCCTCAGAACCCAGAGTTCCTGGGGGCATGTGCCACTACAGGGTGAACATATGTCACAGTCCCATGATGTGTGCACAGCTCATACCACAGTAACACAGTGTTCTGTCCTCACCTGTGTGAAGGCTATTTCAGGGGAGACCGTAGATGTACCAGATGAAAGCCAGCAGGGGCAAGGACTAGGGAATGGGAGAAGGTGTAGGTACACCCCAGGCAGATGCTGTAGGAGGCAGAATGTTCTATGCAGGGCCTTTAGAGACAGCTGAAGGCTCATCTGGCAGCAGCTGGAACAGGTTGTGGAAAAGAACAAGCTGGTGAGTCAGAGCTATTCCCCTGCCTGAGCACGTTCCATACCTGTGGAGTTAAAGGCTAGCAGAAACCACTGCACTATCCATGCTGTCCTCTAGGGGCTGCTAAGCAAGCCCTTGCTGAGGAGGTGCGGGTAATGGGCTTGCTCAGGACCCTGGACAGCTCGAGAGCAGCTTCTGGGGAGGGGTTTCTCCCTTTGCAGACTTCCTTCAGTGGTCCCATGGAAGTTGAGTGGCAGTTTGCCAACCCAAGGCTCCAAGGGTGGGCAGCACTACATACTGTTTAGGAATGGTCGTGGGCAGGGGTGTGGGAGTGACTTCCTGTGTCGGCAGAGCATGGGGAAGCTGAGGAGAGCTTGTATGGCTAAGCCACAGCTATATGAGACCACTGTTGATCCCTTTGTTACTCTGTCCAGTGGGGACCCAGAGATCAGCCTGTGGAGGGCTGCCTAACTGAGGGGCACAACCTCCAGAGTGCCTGGTGATTGTGGGGACTAGGTCCCATTGATTGTTGATTTGTTTTAACGTCTACTGCATGGAGGTACTTCAGTGCTATGTGGGGTTGCTGCATCCATACCAGCCCTTGATACCCTCAAGCTCCATAGCCATCTCACTGGGTGACTACAACCATCCATAGCCCTCACCTGGTAATGGCAGCAGCCTGGGTACCCTACACCTGAAGTACACCCCTTAATTTAGTCTCCACAGGGAACTGGTGTCGGTCTTCCTCTTCACAAATGAAGCAGCCAAGAGATATCAAAGAGCTTGTCCAGGGAAGCCATTCCTTGTCGGGATGCAGCTGGCTGCCTTTCTGCACTTGGAGCGTTGAGTCTCCTAGTCAACCAGATCTCTTCTTTCTCTGAAGTCTTGGCTTTAGGGATTGGAGCAGCCCTTGACCCTTATGGCCCTTCCACGGTCACACTCCACCCCCAGGACTCTAATACTTAGACAACTTGAGGGCTTACTGTAGACGATAAGGTCAGGGTGGTGTGACCTGCCCAAAGAGTCACCACCATTGGGGAGAGGCCTGTGTGGCTGTGGCGGAGACACGAGGTTCACTCCAGGAGGCAAGGGACTTCCCTGTTGGGCAGGGGAGGGATCAGCAATCAGCGTTGTTTCTCTGACAGACAGGCTGTCATCAAGATAACCACCTAGGGGCTGGAGAGATGGCTCAGCGGTTAAGAGCGCCGTCTGCTCTTCCAGAGGACCCGGGTTCGATTCCCAGCACCCACATGGCAGCTAATAACTGTCTGTAGTTCCAGTTCCAGGCAAACACCAAGGCAAAAAAAAAAAAAAAAAGAACTTAAAGCCTATTTAAAAAAAAAAAAAAAAGATAACCACCTAGCTAGCTGAACGGTGCCTGGCCCCAATGTATACTCACACACAACCTCAAGTATGACCTCAGCTAGACTCGGGCCTGTATATATAAAATTGGTGTAGACTTTTGAGATAAGATCATTGTGGAATAGGACCTACCCAGGTTGACTAACTGTTGTCCCTATAAGAAGAGAAAGGGACACAGTACCTCAGGGAGGAGACAAGCAGGGTAAGAAGAGAGGCAGCCACATACCACAGAGACTAGAAGGGTGGGGTGGTGTCCTTTGAGCCTGTGAAGAGGGTAGCATGCTGGCTATTCTGGCAGGCAGCTCAGAGGTGGCTCAGGCCTAGGTCTGCTTGAATGAGCAGGGTAAGTGCTGTGAGTCTCTGTGGAAGACCTTCCCTGCCCTTGCTGGGTTTTCAGTTTTTTCTGACCCTGTGGCTGGCCCATCTCCTCATGAAGCTCCCCAGCAGGCGAGTGTATTAGCCTCCTGGTGCTAAGAGAGTCCACCTTACCATCTGCAATATGGATCACTGTAGTACTGTCCTATGCTCCAGGGCATGGGAATAAAGGGTGATGGGCGTGCAGTCAGCAGTCACAGGTACAGAGCTGATGTAAAAGGCGAAAGCCAAGTTGTCTGCCACAGTACATCTGCTTGCTTCAAATCTAGTCCATGTCTATCTGTCCTTCCTTCCTCCCTCTCTCCCTCCCTGACACAGTCTCAGTGTGTAGTCTTGACTGGCCTGGAACTCAGAAACCTCGAGTGCAAATGTATCACATATCATCAGTATGAGCATTTGGGTCAGGTACTGAGCATGTGTGCACATGGACATACATGCTGCTTGGGAAGCTGACCAAGGATGGCCTTAGCAATGCTATTACATCAGCATGGAAGTATGATCTGGAAATCCCTCAAACATAGCATCTGTAAAACAGGAAATGGGCAGGCCACGTAGGGATGACCTGGGTGCTGTCTGTGTCAGCATCGCCAGGCTCCTTCCCGCTCTCCTCATTGGCTCTTCTTTTGCCTTGGTGTTTGCCTGGAACTGGAACTACAGACAGTTGTTAGCTGCCATGTGGGTGCTGGGAATCGAACCCGGGTTGTCTGGGAGAGCAGACGGTGCTCTTAATCGCTGAGCCATCTCTCCAGCCCCCTCATTGGCTCTTCTTAAACTTTAGTGAACACAAGAGGGAGTATTGGAGCTTGTTTCTTTAGAACAGCTTCATAAGTCCCACAGCATAGGGTTCCCCATCTGAAGGGCTCGAGTTAGTGGATATCAGCATATTCACAGGCTTGTACAGATAAATATTACCTATATGTTTGTAGGTACCCTAGTTTCTCTGTTGCTGTGATAAAATATGACATCAAGCAACTTAGGGGAGAGAGGGTTTGCTTTAGCTCCCAGTTGCAGGTTACAGTCCATCACAGCAGGAAATCAGGGCTGCTAGAGCTCAAAACATCCCTCACATCTCATCCACAGCAAGAACAGAGAGAAACAAATGTGTGCATGCTGAGTGCTCATAGAACTTTATGTATTCGTACACAGTCCTGGACTCAAACCTAAGGAATGACGCCACCCACAGTGAGCTGAGTCTTCTCACACTGATTAATGGTAGTCAAGACAGTGCCCACAGACAGGCCCACAAGCCTTCTAAGTATGCCCTCATTGAGGCTTTCTTCCCAAGCTGAGTCTAGATTGTGTCAAGTTCACAGTTAAAACTGCCATGGGGGGGGCTGGAGAGATGGCTCAGCAGCTGAGAGCACTGACTGTTCTTCTAAAGGACCTGAGTTCAATTCCCAGCATCCACATGGCAGCTAACAAGTGTCTGTAATTCCAAGATCTGACACCCTTACACAGTTATACATGCAGGCAAAACACCAATTCACATAAAATAAAAAGATAAATATTTTTTTAAAAAAACTGCCATAGAGGGTCAGTATATTTCCTATGTGTGTGTTGAATGTGTCAAGAGAAGAAACTGCTAGTTTGTATGTATAGTAACTTTAGTGTAGAACAGTGTTACTTCTAGCATGATTGTCCTCACTCCAGCCATTGACAGCCAACAGTTGGTTTTTGACCTCTGGGGTTTTCTTCTTCTGGACATTTTCATTAATGGGATCATATGATTTTGAGTTTTTTGTGTCTGACTTCTGTCATATAACATGTCTTCAGGGCTCATCTACCTTTCAGCTGGTGTCAGTGTTTGATTCCTCTTTATGGTGAGAGAGCGTTCCACTGCATGGGTGGACCATGTTTGTTTTCCCGTCTGTGACTGTGTGTAAGTATTGTCTAAAAGTCTGTGAGTAAATATGTTTTCCTTTGTTTTGACTGTGACCTGTAGACTTGGTGGTTCACTCTGTTTTTAACTGTATGAGGAACTGCTACACTGTTTCTGCCCCCACAAGCTATATGCGAGGGCTCTAGTATCTGCATTCCACTTGATGCTATATTGGATTTGGTTTATGGTTCCTAACTGGCTGTGTTGTTAAGTATCCTTCAGGTGCTCACTCGTATGTCTTCTATGGAAACATAACTGTTTAAGTCTTTGGACCATTTAGGAATATGTTACTGGTCTGTTGTTGAGCTGGAGGCATTCTCTTTATATTTTGGATACAAATTCCTGCCATCAGGAATATTCTTGGCAAGTTTTCTCTTTCATTATACAAGATCTTTTACCCCTTTTTGGCTTTTGTAGAACACTTTTAATTTTCATTAAATGTAGTTTATCTGTCTTTTGTGACTTACATTTTTGCTAGTTTCCTGCTGAAGGACTACACTCGTTAGCTCCCCTTGTGAATTATGGGAGTTGTGTCCGCCCATCTCTCCCTTTATAAGGGACCACATCCCATCTTCCTGTAGGCATTGTGAGTGACAGAGTGTCCCTTTGCCATGAATAAATGTTGTTCCCACCTAAGATCAGACCACCCCAGCTGCCTTTTTCAATAATCCTCACAGTTTTAGTGTCACATTATAAACCATTGTCTAATCTGAGATCACAAAAATGTACTCCTGCAGTTCTTCTTGAAACTTTAGCTTTTATATTAGGGAATGTGTTTCTAATAAGCTGCCCACAGTGAAGAGAGTCATGTCCATTAGGGAGTTTGTGGACCTGTGTGATGCTGGGGCCCCTGTCAAAACCCCTGCCGCCTTCTCAGCTTCTGTCATTCTGAGTGGAATCACACTGATTCCTGTTCCTCAGTTTTCCCATACATGGCAAATGTCCTCCCAGTAAGTCTTTGTCTGTTTCTCCTTCCCCATTATGTAGTCCCCAAACACACAGCACTTCTTTTGGCTTAGCTTTCCAAATGCTGAGAGTACAGGTGTAAGACATCACGTTTGTCTACAGTCAGTTCTAAGAACATTGTCTTGCTGTCTTGTCCAGCAGAACCCCAAATCCATAGGCTCTTGGCACACACACACACACACACACACACACACACACACACACGCACGCACGCACGCACGCACGCACGCACGCACGCACGCACGCTTCTCTCACACATGTGTACAGAAAAGCCACATGGACACACATATACATCCTAAGCAGCAGCCTTAGTGCTTAAGTTCAGTAACAGGTCACAGTCCTCAGTCATATGCTGATCCCAGGACACACAGCTCCACCCCAGCATCACAAGGTGTGTCTTCAGGCAGCCTGTGCCTGGCCCCAGCCCAGACCCTACTGTGGTCCTCTGCAGTAAAGTAGACGATAACACTTAGAAGTAGCTATAACACAGCATTGCTCACCTGGGAGACTGAGTCGTGCCCAGTAGCTGGAATATTGAGACGAATGATAGCCCAAAGCAGGGCTTATGTGCTCTAGCTGGGTTCTGAAGAGAGCACTCGGACAGCAGCCTGGAGGAGACAGGGAGGCATATGTATTCCTGCATACACATGGTATCTGCCAGCATCTTCAGGCAAAGCTGCCCTCACTCTTACAGAGTCTTCTAGGACCAGGCCCAGCCAAAGGGAGGGGATGCTTGTATGGTTCCTGATATTCAAGCTGTCTGCAGCTTCTTCCTCTCTCTGTCCATACTGTCCCAAGTGCCTGTAGTCTGGGAGTCCGCTGTCACCTTGAGTGAGAGGGCTGTATCTGTACCCTGTGTCTCAGTTTCCTCACTTATAGAATGTGAGTGCCCCATTGTTCCAGTTTGAGGCTGAAGTGCAGACTGAGTTAGGATCCAGGGTGTCTTCTCAGGCTTGACATCCCTCTGGGGCTCCTCCTCTGTCCATCTCTTTCCTTGCCCACAGCCCCAGGATGTTCCTGAGTGGCCATATCTGATGCCTCACAGCTCCAGATCAAGCTCAGCTCTTCTCTGTCCCATGTGCTCATCACCATCTAACAGCATTAATGAGCAGCTGGACCTCAGTCCTTTCTCAAAAATAAACCTGAGAACTCTCTGGGCTGTGGAGCCTTGCAGACCATACCCCTACTGACCGCAAGCTAGAGTTCACTATCTTTCAGAGGCAGACAGGGACCAGCTGTCCTCAGAGGCTGGAACATTTTGTGGTGGAAGGAGCGTTTCCTTATAGTACAACTCAGGGGCAAACTTATCTTTGGCTTGGATACTTCTGGGTTTCTCTTAACTTTTTTTTAAATTGCATTTATATGGTACAGGTGTGGTGGCACATGCCTTTAATCCCAGCATTTGGGAAGCAGAGGCAGGTGGATCTCTGTGAGTTCAAGGCCAGCCTGGTCTACATACATAGTGAGCCAGGACTATGTAGACTCTCTCTCTCTCTCTCTCTCTCTCTCTCTCTCTCTCTCTCTCTCTCTCTCTCTCTCTCCCCCTCCCTCCCTCCCTCAAAAAAAAAAGTATTTTTCTTTTTGGTGGGAGGCAGGGAGGCATGTATTTCTACCATGTTGCTTCTGGGGATTGAACTCAAGTTACCAGGCATGGAGTCAGGTTCCCGCCCCTCCGAGCAGTCTTGCTGGAACTCTCTTTGCTTTTTTGTTTTGGTGGTGATTGTTTTCAGAGAGATTTTTTTTTTAATAGCACAGGCTGAACTGGAATTCATAATCACCTTCCTCCTGCTGGGATTACAGACATGAGCACCGTGCCCAGCTGCCTTCTCTGTTTTAATTTTTGACAGTTTTATATGTGTGCATAATGAATTTTAGTTGTCTTTACCCCCTGCTCTTACACTGTCTCATCTCTGCTGGGTCCCACTGAATCCCAACAATCCCCCTTCATGTCTTTTTGTGAGCATGTGGTTCAGTGAGTTTAACTAGGGTTGCTTGCATGAGCGTGGGTGGGGAATTATTTACTGGAGCATGGGCAATTTATCAATGGCTACATCACTGAAGAAATTGACAGCCCCTTCCCCAAGCAATCATTAACATCCAGTAGACCCTCTGTGCCCTTCCCCAAGCCTTGTACAACTCTGTGTAGTAACTATGGCTGCAGTGAGTTCATGGACACGACATAGAAGACAACTTTTTGCAACATACCTTCCCATCATCAGGCTTTTAGATTCTTTCTGTCCCCAGTTCCACAATGTTCCTGGAGCCTTGGATGGGGTGCTGTATATGTTCCATTTAGGGAAAGCACACCAGCCATCATTCTTTACTTTTAATTTAAGAATTTGCACATATAGAAAGCACATGGTCATCATAAGCACCACTGTGGTGGGCTCACAGCAAATGAACAGTGTGAGGTATGGAAACAGAATTTTCTTAGCCCCAGCAAACCTGTGTGTCCTGAGGACCCCTGAAGTCCTGAGCAAATAGTTTCATCACATGCAGAGGCCAGAGGGCAATGTTGGGAGTCCTGCTCTATTATTCTCCATCTTAATATTTTGAGACAAGGTCTCTCATTTGGGGCAGCCAGCAAGCACACATCCTGTTGTCTGTGCCCTCCACAGTGCTGGGGTTACAGGCATGCACACAGCCACACGTGGCTTTACATGGCTTCCAGGGATCTGAACTGAGGTCCTCACTCTTACCACTGGGCCATCTCTCCAGTCCAGTGTATACCCTTTCTTCAGCTGGTGGTCAGTTGGATGGTTTCCACCTTCTGGCTGTGGTGAGCAATGCGGCATGCAAGTACAAGGTTTTGTGTGATTCAGGAAGGTATGAAATTCCAGATTTAGGTTTTTTGTTATTTCCAGATGTTTGCGGTCTCTTGTAATAACATATGAATTTTAGCATTCATTTGTTGTTCCTACAAAAAAAAGAAAAAAAGACACTAGAATTTTGCTGGCATTGCACAGGTCCTGAAGGCTTCTTTGAGGATTATTGTTGTCCTAGAAGTATTGAGTCTTCTAACCTATGAAGAAAGGACATTTTCCAGTTGTGTAGGTCTTTAATTTCTTTTGATTCATGGTCTTCAGTATACAAGTTTTTACCTTTCTGTTTAAATGTATTCTTGTTTGTTCTTTCAAATGCTCTTGTAAATGCAACCAGTCCTTTTTGTGTTCTGAAGCTTTGCAGAATTTATTTAATTAATCCAAAGAGATTTAAGAAAAATTCTTTAGAGTTTTCTATATAAAGATTATGTCCTCAACAAACTAAGATAAGTTACTTTTTCTTTTCCAGTTTGGATGCCTTTTATTATTTTTTTTTCTTGCCTAATTATTGTGGCTGGAACAAACAGTACAAGGAGTAGAAGCAGGAAAGTGGCATCCAGTACTGGTGTGATGGTACATACTTGTAATCCCAGTGGGAGACTGCGTCAGGAAAAATGCAAATCAAGACCACCCTGGGGTACACAGTGTGACATTGTCCCAAAAAGAAAGAAGAAAGAAAAGGAAGTAAGAAAGAAAAGAAAGAAGAAGGCAGATGTGTCAGTGCTTACCTTTTTATACAGGAAGCAGAGTAAAACAGATCAAGTGAGTTAAAGTTTAAGGTCAGCTCCATCTACATAGGAAATTCAGATCAGTCAGAGACCCTGTCCCAAAGACAGGGAGGAAGAAGAAGAGGAATCTAGATATCTTGGGAATTTAGTCCTAGGACAGACAGGAGTCAAAACAGATGATTTGTGCATTTAATTCTTGGACTTAATGAGGAATCTTAGGACACTGTTCCTTTCCATCGAGAGGCTTGGGGATCATAGATCATAGATCATAGATTTAGGAGGCTGGGTGTCCTGAAATGACACAGAAAGAGCCAGCCTCAAGGCCGAGACCTTTCCTGTTTCCAGTCCTCTGAGCCTCTTCTCTATGTTGACCACACATCAACATGTTTTTCCCCCATAGAAGAAAAGCCGCAATGAGACCCATGGACAAGGCAGTGGCGTGGAGATCTTGGAGAACCGGCCCTACACGGATGGTCCCGGTGGCTCTGGGCAGTACACCCACAAGGTGTATCATGTGGGGATGCACATCCCTGGCTGGTTCCGCTCCATCTTGCCCAAGGCAGCTTTGCGGGTAGTGGAAGAGTCCTGGAACGCCTACCCTTACACCCGAACCAGGTGTGCCTGCCTCTACCTTCTCAGCATGCCATCTGCTAGGGGAACTCTGCAGCATGTGTCCAGAAATTCTCCTGACAGGCTCAACCCCTACACCCCTAATGTTCCCTAATGGTTCACAGGTGGTCATATACAGGAAAGGGACAGATGCCTTGTATGCCTGCTTTTTAGAAATGCCAAAGGAAGTCATGAAGGCAAGAATTGAACAAGGGCTGGCATCTAAGGAAGTTCAAGGAATGAACATTCACTAAGTTCCCATGAGCAGAGACAGTCTGCTGGGAAGAAGTGTAAACTGAAGGTAGACCAGATGGCCCAAGGTCTCTCAGCTCTGAGACTCTCAGCTTATGTAGCAGTGTTTAATACATCCCATGGCAAACAGTACTTTTCTCCGAATCCCAGCAGAGCTCAGTGCTAGCTGTCACTGAGCAAGAGTACTCCCCTTTAGCCTCTTGGGGGTTTCTACAAACTCCATACCTAGGGTTTTTATGAGAGATAACTGGATTTCAGAGAGCTCTTCTCCATCCCAGAAAGGAGCTGTTCTGTTGTCAGAGTGGGCTTCTTGCTGGTGTCATGTGCCAAGAGTGTCTGCCAGATCCACACTGCCATTGTGGCTGTACATGCATTCCCATCACTCCATACTCATGTGGATCTCAGATATAGGGCTTCTAGAAGCTACCAAGGAAGTTCAGCAGCTCTTATCCCCATCTCTCTGTCTCTCAAACTGCCTTGGCTATTCTTAGGACAAAATGTTAGTGTAGGAAATAGACATGACTGTCACATCTCAGCTAACCCTGCCTGTCTTAATCACATTTCTACTGATGTGAATAGACACCATGACCAAAGCAATTTATAGAAGAATGAGGCTTCTGTATTGAGGCTTACAGTTTCAGAGGATGAGTCCATGACCATCACAGCAGGGAGCATGGCAGCAGACAGGCAGCCACAATGCTGGAGCAGGAGCTGAGAGTTTTTACCTTCTCCACAAGCATGAAACAAAGAGAGACAGAGTACTAACTGGAATGGCATGGGCTTTTAAACCTCAAAGCCCACCCCCAGTGACACACATCCAACCAGGCCAACTCCTAATCCTTCCCAAACAGTTTCATCAACTTGGGACCAAGCATTCAAATAATGAGTCTGTGGGGACCATGCTTATTCAATCAACCACATCTTACTTTGTTTCCAGTATGGTCCAACAGGCTGCTAGTCACAGCCCCTTGAAGGTTCAGTCTTGATGGATGTTCTTTCTCTCAGGTTCACCTGTCCTTTTGTGGAGAAGTTCTCCATTGACATTGAAACCTTTTATAAGACTGACACTGGGGAAAACAATGACGTGTTCAACCTGTCTCCTGTAGAAAAGAACCAGCTGATAACAGGTGAGCATGAAGGCTGAAGCCCAGCAGGCAGTGTTCCCACCCCAGGCTACTCTAACTCTGGCCCACTGCCCTGGCCTGATCCCATCCTGAGAGTAGGTTGGATTCTCAGCTGAGGTGTCGGGGGACGGAGTGAGGCAGGACAGGCTTCCATGTCCCTGATGTACATACCAAGTCTAAGTCTGCCGCCTTGTTCCTTTCTGTAGCAGTACATGTGTACTCTTGGGCGCTGTCTGGCCCATTATTATGATATCTGTGGCTGGAATGATGGTAGTCTTCACTGCTTTGCTCTCCAGCTGATGTTACTGTACAGGACTGTCTCCAATTGCCAAGCTTTTTTGTTTTAGATGGTATCTCATTATATAGTCCTGACTGACCTAGAACTCAGAGACCTGACTACCTTTGCCTCCTGAGTGCTAGAACTAAAAGTGTACACCACCATGACCAGCTAAATCTTTTTAAAAGAAAAACCAGAGATAGAGATTTTCATGTGAAATTTCCCAATTCTTAAACATTGATAAAATGTTTAACAAAATGTCAAACAAAACACATCTGAGGGCCTAACACAGTCCTGCAGCTTCTTCCGGAGGTTAATCTCAGGGACAGGTCTACTTGCTTAGGTGCTATCTAAGAGCCTAGTTTAGTGAGAAAAGAAAATTGCCCCCTGATTCTCCATCATAGTCCCCTGCCCTCAGCAGGCATCCCAGGGGTTCCCCACGGTCCCACCTCAGTCCAGCTGCATGGCCGGCTTAATCACCCAGTGCTACTCCTGTGGCCACGATGCCACCCTACTCTAGAAAGATTTCTTTTTCTTTCTTTTTTTTTTTAAACTTTATTTATTTTATTTATTTATCTTGGTGTTTGCCTGGAACTGGAACTACAGACAGTTGTTAGCTGCCATGTGGGTGCTGGGAATCGAACCCGGGTCCTCTGGAAGAGCAGACGGTGCTCTTAACCGCTGAGCCATCTCTCCAGCCCCCTGGAAAGATTTCTATGGCTTTGTCTGTCCTTCCCTACTCATATTCTTCATAGGAATTCTCTTCCCATTGTCTCCTTGGTCCACTGGCCCACTTACCTGCACACATGGACCATTGTATGTCAAGCTGACTTCAGAAAAAGCTGCAAGAACCAGGCCAAGTAGTACCGCCTGTTACTAAAGCTGCTTACAGGCTGAGATGGGAAGATCACACGTTCAGAGCCACCTGGACAACTTAGTGTATGACTTTGTCTTAAAATAAAAAGTAAAAATAGAGTTGGTGATGTAGTTCAGTGACAGAGCGTTTATCTAGCATCTGTGAGGCCTTAGGTTCAATCTCCAGCATCACATACACACTAAAGGCAACAGGAAAGGCTGGCAGTCGGGGAATTATCAGAAGACTTATTCTGGGGGCTGGAGAGATGGCTCAGCGGTTAAGAGCACCACCGTCTGCTCTTCCAGAGGACCCGGGTTCAATTCCCAGCACCCACATGGCAGCTGACAACTGTCTGTAGTTCCAGTTCCAGGCAAATACCAAGGCAAAATAAATAAATAAATAAATAAAGTTTTAAAAAGATCATCCTTTATATCCATGAAAAATAGCTTATGTTTAGGGAAGAGGAGTATTTG
>PVIH01014657.1:0-52815 GCA_004025045.1 Sigmodon hispidus | reverse complement strand
AGAGAAGCAACAAGGCTGAAGAAACATGTAGGTGAGCTTCAGAGCCTCTCTCTCCCTCTTTTCTTTCATATCCAATTCTCTAGTCTCATACCCAGCTCTGCAGACTATCTACTGTGGTTTCTCCTCACTCTGTCCCTATTCCCTGGGGACATAAGAATCCTGGTGCAACACTCTGCTTTCCTCCCTCTTGAAGATCCTCTCAGCCTCATCTCCTAGCCCATTCCCATTCCTAAATGTCAGCCCCAATACCTAGTAATACATTGTATCCTAAAACTCCAGTTACCACATCTTGCAGGATCCAAGAAGTAGTCCCTACCAGGCAGCACACAACCACCATACTCTTCTAAGAACTAAAAATGGCAACAGAAACCAAGAAACCGGGGCTGGAGAGATGGCTCAGCGGTTAAGAGCACCGTCTGCTCTTCCCAGCACCCACATGGCAGCTAACAACTGTCTGTAGTTCCAGTTCCAGGCAAACACCAAGGCAAATAAATAAGTAAATAAATAAAGTTAAAAAAAAAAGAAACCAAGAAACCAAACACCTACCCAACAAACACAAGACCAGATATCAGTACCCAGGATTACAATTTTTCCAAACCCAGCAAAAAACAAAACAAAACAAAACTAGAAAACCTATTCCAGTTGCCCTGAAAAACCAAGAGTTGAAGCACCAGACAAGGACCTGAAAATAGGTTTTTATGAATATGATAGAGTTCCTTAAAGAGGAAATGAATAAATGTCCTAAAGATATGTAGAAAAGCACATACAAACATTAGAAGATAATAAGTAAAATAATCCAAGGTCTTATGTGGAAATAAAATTAATACAAAAAAAACAAAGTTGAGGGAAATATAGAAATGAAAAATTTAGAAATTCAAAGAGAAAACTGAGGCCAATCTCACCAACAGAGTACAAGAGATGAAAAAGAGAATCTTAGACATTGAAGACAACATAGAATAAATAGATAACTTGGTCAAAGAAAATGCTAAATCTAAAGAAAATCTAAGCACAAAACATCCAGGACATCTGGGACACTATAAAAAGGCAAAATCTAAGAACAATAGGAAGAGAGAGGAAGTGAAGAAACCCAGGCACAGAAAATTTTTTGCATTTCTTCTCCTTCTCCCCCTAGGCCCCCCATCCCCTCCTCAAAGGAGGTACGTCCTCCCTTGAGTGGTCCACACAGGCTAGCATACTGAGTTAAAGTGAGACCCATCCCTTCTTCCCTGTATCAAGACTGAGCAAGGCATCCCACCATAGGGGTTGGACTCTAAAAAGCCAGTTCATGTATCCAGGATAATTGCTGGTTCCATAAAAATACTTTTTAAATTATTAATAAATATTTTAATAAAATCAAAGGAGGATATGTCTTCACCCTAAAGATGGAAGTGCCTATAAAGTTATAAGAAGCATATAGAACACTAAATAGACTGAAAACCAGAAAATAAAATTCTCTTGACACATAATAATCAAAATACTAATGTATAGAACAAAGCAAGAATACTAAACAAAAGCTGCAATGGGGAAAAGATACAGTAACATGTAGCGGTAGACCTATTCCACCTGACTTCTCAATAGAGACTTTAAAAGTCAGAAGGTGAGATGGAAATCATACTCATTGAGGCTTGGGGTGACCAAGAACCTGAGTCTAGAGTCCAAGAACTCTGAAGGCCCAGCAGCCTAGAAGACCTAAAAAACTGCATGCCTCAGAATTGTGCTTAATACTCACAAGCTCTTGAGAGTGTTAAGTCAGATCTCCTACTTGAACAGATCTTATTAGTTCCTTGGTTGCTTCCTACACTCCCAGTAAGTTTTCAAGACATCACTCCAGCTGGAAAATTCAGCACTCCAGATGGTATGGTCTGTGGTCCCTGAAGGGTAAGATCACCTGTCAATTCCACAGACTGCAAAGCTAACTGTGACCAGCAGAGGCCCCTGGCATACAAAGGAGGGAAAGTGAGCAAAACTCAGTGGACATGAGACATTAGTGAAATAAAGTTTCACAAAACTACATAAACCTTTGGAAAGACAGGTATTCACAAGACCAGTTGACTACAGTGCCCAGCATATAAAGGCAGTGCTGGGAACACAGAAGGAAAGCTTCTTCAACACTTCACTTCATCACTTTCTTCTCTCTTTTTTTTTTACATTTTCCTTTCCTCCATTTTTCTTTTTAAATATACTGTTAGCAGTACTTTCTCTTTATCATACTAAAAGTTTTATTTTAATTTTATTCCTCCTCCTATAGTCACTTAATGTCTGTACACATTTTTCATTATTGCATAATTTTCTTTTTGTTCTTCATGGGGAGCTGGCTGAGGAGAAAGCTCAGTTGATAAAGCAGCTGCCCAGCAATCATTCTATCTGGAGTTCAGACTCCTAGACTCCACATCAAAAGTCATGTGGGGTTGTGGTCCACTTGCAGTTTTAGTGGGTGGAAACTGTGGATCTCCATAGCAAGCTGGCAGGCCCAACTAGGTGAACCAAGGATCTCTAGACTCAGCAGAGACACTAAGTCAGTGTATAAGGTGGAGAGTGATTGGGGAAGACACTGGACACGCAACCTTGAGCTTCCACATGCACATATGCACCTGTGCGCACACATGAAAATGCATATGCATATATACACACCACACATCACATCACAACATGCATAAAGTAGTAAATTAAAAGACAAAACCCCTCACATTTTAATTTTATTTCCTTCTTACACTTACCTAATTTTGTTTCCAATTTTTCTCATTACTAGAAAAACCTTTTTCTGTTTTCTAACTTCTTGCTCTTTTCTCTTCCTTTCGAAAATATTTTTCTTCCATTTTCTTTCTCAATTCAATTATTTACCCATATCTCTTTTCCATTTTTTATACTAAACAAATTTTAGCTCCATAGGTAAATAGAGAAAGCCAAGAAATAAAACAACCAAAATGAAGAACAGCTCAAAACTTGAAAATTGAAATTAGAAGCAATACAGAAGACACAACTGAGAGAATCCTGGAAATGGAAAATCTGAGTGAATGAACAGGAGTCACAGATACAAGCATAATCAACAGAAAGCAAGAGATGGAAGAGAGAATCTCTGACATAGAAGATGCAATAGAGGAAATAGATTCATCAGTCAGAGAAAATTTTTTTTCAAAAAAAATTTTATTTTAAGATTCCATTCCAGTTAACATTTAACCCAGATAGAAACCTGATTTTTTTTCTTAATACTTGAACCTCTTTCTGTTCTTCACGGATCCTTGATCTTAACTAACATGGAAATATCTAATCCTTCCAACTAATCTGTGGATTTTGCTGTTATTGCGCCAAGATTTCAGTTGAGACTTAATTTTAAAAGATGGAGAGCTGACTGGTTTGTAAGTTCGAATAGCTGGTTCTAAACTTAGTAGCTGTAAAGGAATTAATAGTCTAAATTGTACAATTTTGTTAAAATCTCTTAGATGTAAATATGCTGCTCAAGTCAAAGAAAATTCTAAAGCTAAAAAAGTCATTATACAAAACATACAGGAAATCTGGGGCATCATGAAAAGACCAAACCTAAAAATAATAGGAGGAGGAGGAGAACAAGAAGAAGACCAGCTCAAGGCACAGAAAATATATTCAACACAGTCATAGGAGAAAACTTCCACAACCTAAAGAAGGAAATGCCTATGAAGGTACAAGAAGCTTAGAGAACATCAAATAGGCTAGAATACCCAAAAAGTCCCTTCACCACATAATAATCAAACCACTAAATATACAAAATAAAGAAAGAATATTAAAAGCTACAAAGAAAATTGCCAAGTAACTTATAAAGGCAGACTGGCAGACACATGAGAATAACTTATAAAGGCAGACTGGCAGACACATGAGAATAACACTTGACTTCTCAATGGAGACTCTGAAAGCCAGAAGGTCCTAGACAGACATGTAAATATCAGTAATACAAGGAACATACCTAATAAGGGCAATACACAGCAAGCTGACAGTCAGCATCAAATTAAATGGAGAGAAACTTAATGTGATTCCACTAAAATCAGGAACAAGACAAGGCTGCCCACTTTCTCCATATCTATTAAACACAGTATTTGAAGTTCTAGCTAGAGTAATAAGATAACAAAAGGAGATCAAGGAGATACAAATTAGAAAGATGTCCAACTTTCATTATTTGCAGATGACATGATAGTATACATAAGTGATCCCAAAAATTCTACCCGGGAACTCCTACAGCTGATAAACACCTTCAGCAATTTGATGGGATACTAGATTAACTTAAAAAAATCAGTAGCTTTCTATTGCTGTTGTCTAGGGTCCTAACAGCTCCCTCAAGGGAGGGAGGAAGGGAGAAGACACAGGGCCAATGACACAGACTCCTGGAGTCAGGTAAAAAACAAAAGGCTAACTTATATATTCAACAATGGGGAGAGCCTCATATACCCTCCTCCCAGTACCTAAACCATCCCTCATTGGCTGGGCACAATCTGATGGCATCGCTTGACCATCTCTGATTGTCTGGGCATGATCAGGAATTCTGAGAGCACTTAATTCTGGTGATATTGCATGGCCATCCCTCATTATCTGGGAATGATCAGGAGATCTGACAGCATCTGTTGCTAAGCAGACTCTTCTTGATCAGGAACTATGGGCAGTGCCTATTGCTAGGCTCTCAGGCAAAATCCAGGTTATCTCATAAGGAAGTAGTTTGTGCAAGCTTTGGCAACTGGTTTGAGCCAATTTCCTAGATTCTATGGACTGTTTCACTACAGCTCTCCTATATGAAAATGATAAGTGAGCTGAGAAAGAAATCAGAGAAATATCACCCTTTACAATAAACATAAATTATATAAACATACTTAAGGTAACTCTAACCAAACAAGTGAAAGACCTGTATGACAAAAACTTTAAGTCTTTGAAGTAAGTAATTGAAGAAGATACCAGAAAATGGAAAGAGCTCCTGTGCTCATGGACCAACATAATAAAAATAACAATCTTACCAAAAGTGATCTATAGATTCAATGTAATCCCAAACAAAATCCTAACACAATTCTTCACAGAATTTAAAAGAACAATACTCAACTTCACATGAGAAAAAAACCCAGGATAGCTAAAATAATCCTGTACAACAAAGCAACTTCTGGAGGGATTACCATCCCTGATCTCAAGCTCTACAATAGAGCTATAGTGATAAAAACAGCTTGGTACTGAAGCAAAAACTGACATGTAAACCAATGAAATCAAACTGAAGACTCTGACATTAATCCACACACCTATGAACACCTGATTTTTGATAAAGAGGCCACAACTGTACAATGGGAAAAGAGATAGCATCTTCAACAAATGGTGCTGGCATAACTGTATGTCAACATGTAGAATGTTGCAAATAGATTCATAAATATGGACATGCATAAAACTCAAATCCAATGCATAAAACTCGAGTCCAAGTGGGTCAAAGACCTCAACATAAATCCATTCACTCTAAACCTGATAGAAAAAAAAATGGGAAGTAGCCTTGAACACATTGGCACTGGAGAACACTTCCAACACATAACACCAGTAACAGACACTGAGAGCAACAATTAATAAATGGAGCCTTCTTGATCTGAGAAGCTTTTGTAAGGGAAAGCACATGGTCAATAAGACAAGATGACAGCCTACAGAATGGGAAAAGATTTTCACTAACCCCACATCTGACAGAAGGCTAATCTCAAAAATATATAAAGAATTTAAAAAACTAGACATCAAAATACCAAACAACCCAGTTTTTAAAAAATGGGCTACAACTTTGTTATTATATAACCTTCATCCAGCAACTGTTGGAAACAGATACAGAGATCCATAGCTAAAGCACTGAGTGGAGCTCCCAATCCAGCTGATGAGAGAGAGGATATTTTATGAGCAAAGGGGTGAAGATCATGATGAGGAAATGCACAGAGACAGCAATTGGGAGTTCATTAACTCTGAAATGACAGCTGGGGAACCTACATGGGACTGAATTAGACCCTCTGAATGTGGATGATAGTTGAATGGCTTGTGCAATTTGTGGGGCCTTTGGCAGTGGGACCAGAATATATTTCTGGTTCATGAACTGGCTTCTTGGAGCCCATTTTCTACAGAGGAACAACTTGTTCAGCCTTGATACTGGAGAAAGGGGCTTAGTCCTACCTTAACTGGATATGCCAGACTACATTGACTCTCTCTCTGAGAGTCATTACCTTCCCTCAGAAATGGATGGGGGCGTGGAGTGGTGGTAAGCGGGGGGGGGGGAGGACTAAAAAGAGGGGAGGGGAGGGAAACAGTGGTGGATATGTTTAAAAAATTAAATAAAAATGGGCTACAGATCTAAAAAGAGAATTCTCAACAGAGAAACTCATTTAAGAAATCGCTAAAACACATTTAAGGAATTGCTCAACATCCTTAGTCATTAGGGAAATGCAAATCAAAATGACTCTGAGATTCCATCCTATACCTATCAAAATCACTAAGATCAAAAACACTGATGACAGATTATGCTGAAAGGGGTGCAAAGCACGAGGAAAACTCCTCCACTGTTGATGGGAGTGTAAACTTCTACAACCACTTTGGAAATCAGGATGATGACTTCTAAGGAAATTGGGAATAAATCTACCTCATCGATACCCAATGATACCACTCTTAGGCATATACCCAAGGGATGCTCAACTATACCACAAAGATATTTGCTCAGCTATGTTCATAGCAGCATCATTTGTATTAGCCAGAACCTGGAAACAACCTCGATGTCCCTCAGTCAAAGAATAGATAAAGAAAATGTGGTACAGATAAACAATGCAGCAGCAGCAAAAAAAAGGCATCTTAAATTTTGCAGGCAAATGGATAGAACTAGAAAATACCATCCTGAGTGAGGTAACCCAGACTCAGAAAGACAAACATGGTATGTGCTCACTCCTCATAAGTGGGTAATAGATGTAAAGCAAAGGATAACCAAGGTATCATTCACAGCTCCAGAGAAGCTAGCTAACAAGGAGGACCTTAAGAGGGATGCAAAGATCACCCTGAAAGGAGAAATAAGATTTCCTGAGTAAACTGGGAGTGAGGAGGTAACAAAGGGGAGGGGATGGAGGATGAGAACATGAGGGGATGGATGGTTGAGCTGAAATAGGGATGGAATGGGAGAGCAATGAAAAATATATCTTGATAGGGAGAGACATCATGGAGTCCTGGTGCTAGGGAAGTTCCCAGGAATATACAAGGATGATTCCAGCTTAGATATTAGCAATAGAGGAGAGGATGCCTGAACTGGCCTACCCCAGTAATCAGATTGGTAAATACCATCATCATATAGTCTTTATCCAGTAACTGATGAAAGCAGATGCAGAGATCCACAGCCAAGTACCAAGTTGAGCTCCAGGAGTCCAATTGAAGAGAGGAAAGATGAATTATTTGAGTAAGGGGGGTGGTCAAGATTGTGATGGGGAAATCTACAGAGACAACTGAACCAAGTTCGTGGGAACTCAGGAACTTCAGACCAACAGCTGTGGAGCCTTCATAGGACCAGACTAGGCCCTCTGCATATGGGAGACAGTTGTGTAGCTTGGTTTGTTTAAGGGACCTCTAGCAGTGGGATCAGGGTCTATCCCTGGTGTGTGAGCTGGGTTTTGGAGCCCATTACCTATGGAGGGACATCTTGCCCAACCTTGATGCAGGGGGAAGGTCTTGAACTTGCCTCAACTGAATGTATCAGATTTTACTGATTTCCCATGGGAGGCCTTATCATTTCAGAGGTGATAGAGGGTGGGTAGAGGGGGAGGTTGGGGGGAGTGGGAGGAGGGACAGGAGGGGGATCTTTGGTTTATATGTAAAATGAACAAAAAAAATCTTAAATAAAACAATATCATGATGTTGCACAACTATGATTCTGGCACTCAGGAGACAGAGGGATGAGGATTGCCACCAAATTGATCAACATAGAAAGTTCCAGGCCAGATCTACATAGTGAGGCCCTGCATCAAAACAAGTGAACAAATAAGAGGATATAATTTGCATAGGGTTGGTTATTGCTGATGTATAGT
The DNA here is from genome assembly GCA_004025045.1 of Sigmodon hispidus. Classification (NCBI taxonomy): domain Eukaryota; kingdom Metazoa; phylum Chordata; class Mammalia; order Rodentia; family Cricetidae; genus Sigmodon; species Sigmodon hispidus. The sequence continues at coordinate 44,788 of PVIH01014657.1, read as the reverse complement.
ATTGCTGAAGGCATTTATATAATACTTTATTTCTTCTTAAGTTCTTTCTCTGTTTGTATTTATTTTCTTTTTTACAGGATCTTACTGTTTATCTCAACCTTGCTAGAACTATGTATCTCATGTGACCTTGATTTTGTGGTAATCTTTCTGTCTCCATTTTCAGTCATGTGACAACTTGCCTGGCTTGTACTTTTGATGATGCTATATTTTTTTCTAGTTTTATTCCCTTGGCTCCTGATTTGGTAACAGCTACAAGGAAACTACTCTCTGACTCCGAAAAATAAGTGACACAATCTGGTTTTGTTACCTTTCTTGATGCTATGCAAAAATAGCTGATTGTGGTGATATATTTTATATTTAATAAGATCAGTCTGGAATAACAGAGAACAGAATCACCCATAGTAAAGCTGTGAAGGCCAGACAGTGGTGACATACACCTTTAATCCCATCACTCAGGAGACAGAGATCTTTCTGCGATTTTTTTCTGTGAGTTCAAGCCCTAACAACCAAACAGTAGTAGCTCATACCTTTAATCCTAACTCTAGGATTATGAAGCAGAGGTGAACCCGGAAGTGAAACAACTGGCCCAAGAAGATATTTAAGGCAAGCTTAGGCAGACATTGAGATATTCTGTAGGAGCAACCAGTCAGGTAGAGGACTCTTGAAGAGATAGCATTTACCCTGTTCAGTCTGAGAAGTTGACTGGGTGAGAATTGATTGTGGTCTGTTTCCTCTCTCTGACAGTCTAGCTTTTCCCAGTATCTAGCTCTGGGTTTTCATTATATACTAACTAGAATTTTTGCAATAACTGATAAAAAACTTAGGGGAGAAGGATTTATTTTGACTCACAGTTGGGAGGATGGCATGGCAGCAGGAGCACAGGGCAGATGGTCACATTCAGGAGGAGGAGAAAGACGAATACTAGCATTCAGGTCACTTTCTCCTTTTTATCCAGTTCAAGATCCTAGTACATAAAATTGTTGTCTAGAGTTATAGTGGGTCTTCTCATCTCAATTAACCCAATCTAGACAATCCCTCACAGACTTGCTCAGAGCCTTGTCTTCTAGGTCATTCCAGATCCTGTCAAGATGACAATCAATATCAAGTATTATGACTCTATCTCCTGTCAACTTGACATACAAACACATCAATTTTAAGCCATAAACTCCCACCCATTATTCCCATAGGCTCATGGACAACATCTAAAGTAAGATAGTGTCTAAACTGGGGGGTGGTAATGGTGATGGCACATACCTTTAGTCCCAGCACTTGGGAGGCAGAAGCAGGAGGATCTCCTAGTTTGAGGCCACCCTGGTCAACAAAGTGCATTCCAGGACAGTCAGAGCTGTTACACAAGAAAATCTTTACCAAAAAATAAAAAAAAATCAAACCAAACCAAACCAAACCTAAACAAAACCACATTGTCTAACTTCGAAAGTCCTCACAGTCTTTAACAATTCCAACATTGTTTAAAAGTAACAAATTTCTTCTAAGACTTCAGAAATCTGTCAACTGTGAGCCCTTGTAATCTGTCAACTGTGAGTCCTTGTAAGCATCAAAATGAGTCACAGAATAAAGATTCCTATTTGATAAGAGAGAAATGACAGTATAGCAAGAAATGACCAGATACCTGTCCTCATTAAACCAACTCAAGACACAATAATGAAAACCAGAAAAAGCTTTATTCAACATGGCCACATAAAGAACAAAGAGAAACAAGGAGGTCCAGAAGTCAACCCTCAAATCCATCTTCAGAGCGTTAACATGAGGCTTAGATTTAAGTAAAGAGCCAGAGTTATGCATAACTCAGCAATCAGATCAAGGTGTGATTCCACCTGTCACCACTGTTTCAGCTCTAATTTCTCCTGAAAGGTCATCTGATAAAGTATAACTTTTTTTCCAAGAGACAAGTTTACTCTCTGGCTGACCCCAGGGCCTCACAATTTTTTTTATCCTAACATGAAGTACTTGGAGGAAATTTTACTTTTTGGGGTCCATTGTTTTAAAAAGAAATATAATCAAAGATTGGGGCACAAGGGTCTCTTTAAATATCTTCATTCCTATCAGGACAGTTATAGCCAGATGGCTTATCAGCAGGACCATGGAGCAGTGTGTCCTGTGCATCTGTATTCAGTAAGGAGAGAGAGACAGAGAGAGAGATAGAGAGACAGAGAGAGACAGAGAGAGAGAGAGAGACAGAGAGGGGGGAGAGATTGGTGCTTAGCTTGGTTTCTTCTTTTTATTCAGATGGGTACCCTTAGCCCCTTAGAATAGCACAACTCATATTTACAGCAGATCTTCCTTTTTCAAGTAACACAATCTTAACTGTAGCCAGTCTTTCTGGTATTGCCAGTTCTCAAATAATGACACAGAAATTCTTAGTAATTATAAAAGATTGACCTTAGCATAGGCTTGTTTCTAGCCAGCTTTTATAACTTAAATTTTAACTCATTTATATTAATCTACATTCTGTCACATGGCTCTTTATCTTTCCTCCATTCTGTAAGTCTGACTTCATCTGTGTCTTGCTGTTGAAATCCCATTTCTTTTCTTCCATGAGTTCCTCCCCTTCTCTCTCTCTCTCTCCAGAAGTTCCACCTATTCTCTTTTGCCTGGATATTGAACATTCAGCTCTTTATTAAACCAATCAGAAGGCACCTTAGGCAGAGATCCATCTTTACAATGTACAAAAAGATTATCCCAAAGGCTTGTCTCCTAGGTGATTCAAGATCCTTTAAAATTGGCACTCAAGACTAAGCATCACACATGGTTAACAAATCCATTTTCAAATTTGAACACAGATGAGATCAATTTGGATTCCTTATATTAATTAGTCAGTGTAAATTTTATGTATTTTTTATCCTCTACAAATACACAGTGTGATAAATTTTCATTGTAATGCTTGGATCTGATATAAAGACCCTACAAAGTTTGATGTGCCAGTATAGCTGTGATGTTTGATGTGGCCAACACTTCAGTGGGCAAGCCAGGAGGACTGTGAGCATGAGAGCAGCCTACATAGAAACTCTCAAGGCTCCCTGAGTCACCTAGTGAGACAGTATTTCAAAAACAATAACAAATCAAAACTACAATAGAAGAAAGACCTTATGTCAGATATGGAGTATGTGTAATTCCCACATGACCTTAGTAAGAGAAGTGAAACCAGATGTAAAGTTCCATGTGATAGTTTAGGGGTGTTTCTTAGATTTATTGTCACAGAACAGCTAAATTGTGTAAGCTAGTAATTATTCCAAAATAGTCAATGAAATAAAGCCCAAGAGAACATATTAGATCACTCATTCCCAGTAATTATCTTAATTAGCTTTGTGGTTTGGTGCCATTTGAACAGAAGGATTCCTCAGGTGGTTTCTTCTCATCCTCATCACATCTTTAGAAATTATGACCCATTAGGGCAAGGTTTCTCACTCTTCAGCTGAGTTCTTCAGCTATGTAGTCTGAATTAAGGAGCTGAAAATCATTCTGTGACTCCTACAAAACTCAGGATCCATCAGGCATTTGAAAAACTTTGAACAGATCCTGCATCTGCTTACTGTGAGTTGGTTGGGGTCTGGGCTTATTTACTCAATCACTCTGGACCTGTAGTCTGTCAAAATTCTGGAGGCTAGAAATCCAAAGCCAAGACTAAGACCTTGTGTCTTCAGCTTCTTGGAAGCCATTGACATTTCTTGTGTTTATCTTAAGAATTTTTCCTCCATGATATTTACTAAGTAAGAGATATTACTAAAAAGTCCTTCACAAAAGCCTCAATTACTAGAGTATGAAAACAGATCATAGTTAATCAGGAAGAATTTTATTGGAAATTTCTACCATATTCATGTTGTATCTAGTCAATAAAATTAGTATGACACTTAATTTGCACAAAGATTTTTAAGAGTCAAATGTTAACCATCACTTCTTAGACTACTAATTACAATTTCAAACATTAAATTAAAATGGCTATAAAGAGAGATGAAGAGACCACACAAACAAGTTGTGTTCTGAGCTATAGATTAAATGAATGTATTTCTTTTTTCTTTTGGCCTTTTAAAGAGGGCAATTTTTTCACAGAGGAGCAGAGCCAAAGGAGAGGGCTACAAAGCTACTTCTCCCATAATCCAAGGACATATTTTCTATTCTTACCATGGTTATGGCTCTGGGGATGACTCACAAAAGGAAGAGGAGGCTCACACTGCCCCAGGGGCTCTAAAGTTAGGGGGGACATGAGAGTGACATGTTTCTTAAACATATCAGTGGCTATAAACATAGGGTTGGATAGCTCTGGAAAGAATCTTTGACAATTCTTCATTGAAGGAGAGGTCCTTAATCCTTTTTTAGGTCTAAGAGCAGTTCCAGAGATGGTCATGGAAGCTGGGAAACCTCACCAGGTCAGAAAAGAGTGTCATGGGCTTCACTACAGCACAAAGACTCAGTGTACTTGGGAACTTTAGGTTAGAATGCTAGAAGATGGGAATATAGTTGTCAATCTTGGAATCATGGCACTGGGCAATGCACTCAGCAAACCACACAACATGACATTCCTGTTGTCAGAAGTTTCTATCCCACCACAAACTCTCAAATACTCGATAGCTGTTTTCCAAATAATTGTCTCAGAGGCTTAATATTATAGTAACTACTGAACCAATAGTTAGTAATAGCTCAAGCATATTACTAACTAGCCCTTATCCTTAAATTAACCCATAATTAGCTCATAATTCTTACCTATGTTTAGCTAAGTGGTTTGGTCTCTTTCCCAGTCCAATATTCTCATCTTGCTTCCTTTGAGTCTGGCTGGCATTTGCTTCTCTGCCTTTCCTCTTATCAGAATTCTCCTAGTCTAGTTAAGCTGCACATACTTCCTGCCTGGCTACAGACCAATCAGCATCTATTAAACCAATAAATAAAAGTGACAAATCTTTATAGTGTACAAGAGTATTTTCCCATACATTCCTGTTTCTTAAGCTTCACAAAGGCATAAAAGACACCAGAATGGAACTGTTTCAGGAAGGTCCACTTGTTTAGCTTTCACCCCATGCTCAAAGAATGAGTCGCCCAGAGTCTTATTGCTACCTATATCCCTAAAAAGAAGTTTTTATTCTGTACAAATTGTAGTCAGCTACATTCTTGACCTGTTTAGTCATCAGACCTGAGCCAGCTGAGCCAAACCCTCAGGATAGAGTCAGCCATAGTATGGAAAGAGTTTGGCATGGTCCTTCTTGAACAGCTCTGTGCCAAAAAAGTTGATAGTGATGATGAAGTTGCCACAGTCTGCTTCAAACTCTACAACAGAATGCATGGCATGAGCTCTGGTCCCACCCAAAAAACTGCAGAATTTGTAAAAGGACTCAAGATAGGCCTTGTAAAGCATATTTTAGATTATCCTGATGTTCATCTCATCAAGGTTCTGCTTTGAGATGCAGTCCTAGAAAAAAGCCGCTCAGAGCACTATAGAGCTCTGCAGGTGTCTATGTGATGTTCATGGCCTCCATCTGCTCAAAGCTGCCTAGTGGGTGGCACTTGGGCACAAATTCAGAGATGGAACACTGGTGCGATATGCCTGTGATGAGCAGGATCATGCTGTCAATCATGTAGCTATAAGTAATGAAGACGAGGACCACCACCCCTGCCACAGTCAAGCTGTTCTTCTGGAAGCTTTATTTAATGTGGACAATGGCTACTTGAAGGGATTAGTGTTCAGCCTGAAGGCCTTGTGCTCAGCCAGGCAGACTATCTCAACCTGGTGCAGCGTGTGACTCTCGATGCATTGAAGCTGCATCAGCAGGGTGCAGATTATGGCAACGTCCTGGTCAATGATGCATGACCTCTGACAGTGTCAGTTATTGATGACATGCTCAAGGAGAAGATGCTAGTAGAGTTCTGCCACATGAGAAATTAATGTATCATAAAATACAAAGAGCAATATAAGGCCTCTAAGACTTTTGTAGATGACCATTTGAAACTAATAGAAAGGTGTCAATTGAACATGTTAGTATACTTTTCACTTTTTCTTTTTTCTAAACTCAGACTACAAGAATGACAGGCCCATAAGAAAACCAAAATTCTACACTGAAATATGAATTTTGAAAAGGATATTCATCAACAAATTTAGAAAGTTATTTACATTTTTCTTTAAGTAGTCAACCTAACAAGTCTACAATTGGAACAAAGTGTATTTTTTAAGAACATATCACTAGCAGACATTTATTAGGTAAGGATATCTATTGGGAAGCCAACTTGTTCAAGTAAGGTTTCAGCTGGGCAATTCTAATTGTTACATATATAAAAGTTCCATTGCCAGGTTGCTAATACCTCAACTTTTTTTTCTATAGTTGAGACCTTAGGTCATTTTGCTTCCCACTTATGTCAATGAGCAAAAGCAATAAAAGCAACAACAAAACACCAAACAAACAAGCAAACAAACAAAAGGCAGGAAGGGGAAGTAGTTTTCTTATGTTAATGACTGGCTGGTGAATGGGGCTTAACGATATGGATTTCATGCATCTCCTTCTTAAGTACCATGGATTCATTTGATAACTGCTTTTGTAATCACTATTATTGTATAAATGCTTGAGGTACTGCATTAAAAGGAAACATGTATGGCTAGAAAATATATAAGCTACAATAAGGAAGATAAATATGGCATATATTTGGGTGAGTTTTCTACAAACAAGAGATCAGATTATGTTTGAGAAGAAAAGCATTAGACAAAAATAAGAAAAGGTACCTTTTGATATTAAATCTGATTAGAGAAAAAGAGAACGGTAATCTGCCTTCTTATATATTCATAACACAATGATATTCAGTGTTGCACATTAGTAACATTTAATGACAGTAGATTCATTTGTAATAAGTAAAAAAAACACCTAGGCTGTATTAACTTGATGCCAACTAAGCAATACGTGGGAATACTTAGCCCTATCTTAAAGGGTCTACAATTGAGTGTGACAGCAGGGAGTACTTACATTTTAGTATATCTGAGAGCTTTGATAAGATATAACAGGACAGGGATAAGCTACTTTCATTATTGAAAATACAAAATGCTTTCTCATTAAATGTTCTGAATTAGTCAATTTTCCATTACTAGAATGAAATACCTAAAATAACAACCTCTATAAAAAATATAAGACTTATTTAATTCATAGTTCAGGAGGTTCAAGGGCATGGTGCTTGCACTGCCTCAGTATTGAGGAGGAAGCTTATGTGTAATGCATCATGGTAGATGGCAGGATGAAAGCCTTTGTTGGAGTAAGCCAATTCCACCTTGATATAGGAAGCAGAGGTCAGGCTTGCTCCATTTATAACAGCCCCCTGCCAAGGGATTCCAAGAGAACTTACACTCTCAATTTCCTTTGTGACCTGGGTTGAAATATGCTACTCATCTATTTGTCTTTGTTTCCTAAAATGGGAAGCAGGGGGATTGGAAGGTACTTTAAGGTGTGCTTTGTAAATAAAGTTTTATTGGAATACAGTAAGTTCTATTCATTTCTGTATTGTTTATAGCTGTGCTGTGGAACAATCTTTGTATTTTGTAAATATGTATTGCCCTCACTGTTAATAAGTAGCTGATTAATCAATGGCAATGCAGGATTTGGGGGACAAAGAGAATGCTGGGAAGGAGGGCAGAGTGGGAGGAATCATCAGCCAGACAGAAAGGAAGCAAAACATGCAGGAGAGGTAAAAGCCATGAGCCTCAGGGCAACATGTGGATGAATAGAAATGGGTTAATTTAAGTTATAGGAGCTAGTTAGTTAGTTCAGCCTGAGCTATTGGCTGAACATTTGTAATTAATAATAAGTCTCTGAGTGGCTACTTGGGAAGTAGCTGGAAGACAGAGCTGATCATGGTCCTCCCCCCCAAAAAAAACTCCACCTACATAATCACATTTGTACTATAAAGGCAGAATCAAGAAGCTGTGAAAAGACAATAAAGTTTCAGTATTACCTGCTCCATTCTAGGAAAACTTTTTAAGCCCTCTTAGATTTCTTCCTACTATGATATTCTACACAACTATGAAAATATTCCATACTTAAAAACTGCATTCTATGCATAAAATTTCAGTTTCTAATTTATGCACTAGCTCTCTTTTACAGACAACTTGGCTTTTTTCTTCATTTTTCATGACTACTGTAAAAAAGGTATAATTTAAAAAAAAATCTCTAGAGATTTTTCTATTGTTTCTTTTAGTTTTGAGATTATAATAATAAATTTAAATCATTTCCCTCTTCCTTGTTCTCTGTCCAAACTGTCCCATATAACCCTCATCATCTTACACTGTCTCTTTTTTTTCTTGTTGTTTTGCTATAGGGTCTTGCTATATGATTCAGGCTAGCCACAAACTGTAGCCCAAACTGGCTTTGAATTAACAATTCTTCTGTCTTAGCCTCCAAAGATCTGTAAATAAGTGTGTGCTACTATACTCTGATCCCAATTGGTTTTTGAAACGGTCTTACTATGCAGCGAGGCTACCCTCACACTAGCTGTGGTCTTGCCTCATCTTTCAGATATGACTAGCTGGCTGCACCACACTCAAGTGTTTGGCGACTTAGGTGTGGCTCATGGGATTTTAAGGGTAGAGACCTCATCTAGGCATCTCACCTGGTAGCTGCAGGGGACACTTTGCAGAGTAGGCAGTTGAAGCAAGCAGTTTAACAGAAGCTGTGAGAAGCAGTTAGCCGGAGGGAGTTCTGCACAAACTGGTAGTTAAGATTAACAGATAACTCGATGGGGTCCAACACAAACAAGCAGTTTTAACAAAGGCTAAGATAAAATTGATAGGATATCCTGACCTTTGATATCTAGAATAGAGTTGGGTAGTTTTCCATGGGATTCTGTGTCAAGGACATCAGTTAAATCTGAAAATAGTCTCAGCAAAGATACAAGATGAGAGAACCTCTGCACTGTCTTGGCCCATCATACCACCAGCATACCCAGTCATATGATTTTAAGCATTGTGAACAAACCTCATGATGTAGCATCTAGAGATTTCTATGATTAAAATAAGGAAAAAATCTATTTTGGAACTTTGATTTCTTGTTTCAATGGCATGACTTTTAAAAGAAATATTAACAAGATATTACAGTATCAGGATATGTACAAAACATATTTTGTATCATGAAAAATAGACAACATGGTTATTGCCAGTAAGCCATCATATGTGCTAGCAGTAATTTCTTCATTCTCCACAATACTGTCTAACCCAATCCCCAGCCAGAGGCAAGCACTAAGCTATCTCCTAATTTCATAGATGTGTATATTATAGAATTTTAGAAAAATACAGCACATGGACTTTTGTGGCTGGTGCTTCCTTCCTTCTTACCTCCCTTTCTTATTCCAGTACCAGAATTCCAGCAGCAGCACATGATGGGCTGTTACTGACTGTGCTTTAAGTAGCTGTGGGCAGGAGGTAAGAAAGTTTCTCCATTCCAAGAGGATGGGAATCATCATGGTGACAAACGGTGAACAGAGGATTAGTCAGACCCAAATCCAAATGGAAAGACCTGCTCAGTTGAAAAGGAGCAGCATCCGGGCCTGGCTGAAGGTCTAGGAACCATACAAGCACCTAGGGTATGTCCCCTTTACATTATGAACTATACAAGATAAGTCTGTATGAGTCAACTAAAAGTTATATAAAAACTTATACATACATTATAAAAGATCACAGAATTGTCATCCATTTACCACAAATTGCTAGATTAAATTATTAAGGGACAAATGTACACATTCCTCATTTTTTCAAAACAACTGACACCTTTAAAGCACATTTATGCTGCTTTCTATTAGTATAACCCATAAAAAACAGCAAACAGCCAAGTTTCCCTCAGCATCACAGACATTGAGCCACAAGTGGCCCTGCCAGATGACAGTGGCCATGGTTGCAGTTTGGTACAGCTGGAGAACAAACGGCTGAAACACAACAAAAAGGAAAAATGTCTTTGATTTAAACTGTGGCATTAAATAAAAGAATTAAAAAGGATGGAAACATGCAACTCTGCAGCCAGGCTGGGCAAAGCAGGGACGCGGGTGATGACCTTGGAAGCTCAGTCCAAGACTGATGGGAACCCGACCTCTTAGAAAGCTTCATTTCAATGGTGATTAGGTTCTTTGATTTAGCTTGTTTACAAGGTTAATCAGTGATGTGTTGTGTAGTTGTGATCCATTCTTTTTCTATTATCGAATAATTATATGTAGAGTTGTGACATAACTACATCTATTTTTTGAGATTGTTTAATAAAGCATTTGCACTTCTCTGTTTCCACTAGCAGTGTATAAAGGTTCCAATTTGTCCACATCCTTGCCAGTGTTCTCATTATCCACTTTTTGATTACAGCCAACCTAGTGAGCATGAAGTGGAAACTCACTATTGTTTTGATTTGCATTTCCATAATGGTTAATAATGCTGAACATCTTTTCATGTGCTTATTGGGTATTTACATATCTTCTTTAGATATTTTCTATTCATCTCTTCCTCCTATTTTTATTGAGTGAAATCCTGATTTGCTTTCTATTGCTGTGACACACCATACCCACTTCCATCTCGATATCACAGTCTATCACAGGAGGAACTCAAGGCAGAAACCTGGCTAACACAGTTGGCTGGGCCCTCTCAGATCAATCAGTAATCAAGAAAATGCCCTCCATACTTGCCTCCTGGCCACCTGATGGAAATGTTTTCTCAACTGAGGTTCCACTTCTTAGGTAACTCTTTTCTTATGTCATGTTGTCAAAAACTAACCGGGACATGGGACATTTTAGGATTAAATTTTTATATATCACTTATATACTTTATAGGCAATCTTGTATAGCTTATATGAGTTACAGTTTTCCTCATTTCTATGGTTGTCTTTTTTATTTAAGAAAGTTTTTTCCCCTTTTACATACCATCCACTGCCATTCACTGTTCCTGTTCTCCCCTACTCCTGCTTCATCTGTTGGGGTTGTCTTTTTACATTTTTAACAGTATTATTTAAAGCACAAGATTTAATGTGTGGGGCTGGGGAGACAACTCAGTCAGTAAAGTGCTATTATGACAACTTGAGTTCAACACTCAGAAGCCATAGTTTTTAAAAGGCACAGTTGGTGGTACACGCTCGCAATCTCAAATCTTGGAGGTGAAGACAAGTGTCCATGGAGTTCACTAGGCAGTCAGACTAACATACTTAATTAGTTCCAAACCAACAAGGGACCTTGCTCCAAACTAAAAAGGTGGATGCCATCTTAGGAAGTTGAAGTTATCTTCTGGTTACCACCTGTACCTGTACACACATGCACACTCTCTCACCCAAACACACACATGGACTACATTCATAAACACACAAAATTAATTTTGGTCATCAATTGTTCTTTTACTGCTTGTGTCATATCCACAAAACATTGCTTAACCCAAGGTCATGAATATTTCCTTACCTTTTCTAAGAGTTTGTGGTTTTGATATTTACATTTTTACATTACATTTCTGATTTATCTTGATGAAATTTCATATATTATGTTGACTCTACCCTCATTTCTTTGCATGTAGATATGCAGTGACTTGGCACTCTTTGTTCAAGAGTACATTTTTTTTTTCTCGTGGAATGATAGCAACAATTTTGTCAGAAATCAATTTATACTTAAAGTGAGGGTTTATTTTTGGATTCCACAATCCATTACAATAATTTCTATATTTCTAGCTGTACACCAATACCCTATTTTGGGAGTAAGTTTGGCAACAGAAATGAGGGTCCTCCAACTTTGTTTTCAGGAAAATGTTTAATAGAAACTGCTAAGTAGAAATAAACACTCTTGTCCCACTCCAGACTTAGGAGCTCAGAATTTAGCTTTTAGCTTTTCACCATAAAGTAAGATGGAGTGCTAGGGAATGGCCCAGCAGGTAAAGGTGCTTGCCATGTAAGAAGCCTGGTAACCTGAGCTCAATCGCTAGAATTTATATAAATGTGGAAGATGAGAACTGACTACACAAAGTTGTCTTCTGCTCTCTCTCTGCACAGCCTCTACCCTTCATCATACACATACATTCAATACTAATAAATAAAAATCCAGGGGCTGGAGAGATGGTTCAGCAGTTAAACTTCCAGAGGTCATTCTCCAGCACTCACATCAGGCCTGCCACTCTAGTTCTAGTAAATCCCAAACCCTCTTCCAGCCTCTGTGAACACCCACACATATACATACTCATAATAAAAATAAATCTTCGAAGGTTTTTAAAGTGAATTTTTATGGTCCTTATCAGGTTAAGAAAAAATTCTTCTGTACTTACTTTATAAAGCACTACTTTCATTAAAAGGTGTTCTATTAAATAATTTTTCTGCATTTACTGAAGTGACCATATAAATTTTGTCATTTATTTTATTAACATGATTTTACAATGAATTTTATATGCTAGATTACTTTGCAAATCTGAGATAAATGCCATTAGGCACATTGTTCAATCTTTTTGAAATGTTATAGGATTCTGCTTTGGTTTGGATTTGAAATGTTCCCAAAGGCTCCTGTTTTCAATGTTTGTTACCTAGCTGGAGGTTGCTATTTTGGGAGACTGGAAACTCTAGGAAGTGTGGACTAGTTAGCAAACTGGTCAGTAAGAGCCAGGTTTTGAAGGTTATAAGGAGTTCTGCTTTGCTATGATGTGAATAGCCACATACTCTTGCTGTCAAAATGAACTGAAACCCACTGCAACTGTGAGCAAAAATAAACTTTTCTGCTCTTGTTTCTGTCATTTATTTTACTCACAACAGACAACAGACAGACAACATACAGTTGGACCTTGATATTTCAAACCAATTGTTAATCTCTACCTTTTGATTTGATTGTTGAATTAATAGTTACTGATGTTGTTGAGTAAATATTTAGGCTTTTATTTTGATTTTTCCATATGTTTTCTTTTTTTGAAAAAATTTATTTAATAGATTTCTATACTTTTCTATAGATAGTCTAGTATAGCACTTTATTTCTCTAATGGTGTTTTAAATACATGTTTAGAGTTACTTTCTTAGTTATATTCTAGGACTTCCAATATACATTATTAAGCTAATGCACTTCATAATTACATTAAGTATTCTGAATAAAATAAACTACATTTTTATATTGCTCCTTTACACTCTCCCATTTTTATATTATTGTTATATATACACACATTAGTAAGTCAAAAATCAACACAATATAATCACTATTTTTAAAAAAGAAACTGGAAAGAAAGGTATAGATAGGCTTATATTAACTTGCTATGTAAGATGTATGGCTATCTCCATTTGTTCCTATAGATATGATACTATTAATAGCCCATTATTCTAAAATAGCTTTATTTTCCTTCCAATAAAAGAGTGATATAGATTGTTTTATGTAGTTGCTTTATAGGTCAAGGAAAGAAAAAAGAAACATGTTGTATATCTTCTTTAAAAACCTACTAACTGCCTTTACTACTTCTGTTTTCCTGTGGATTTAAATTACTCCCTGGGTTGCTTGTTTTGGATCTGAAAATGTTCACTTGTACTTTCTACAGGTCTATTAATGATATATTTTAATGCAAGGTGGCTGGAAACACCTTGATTTCATGTTCATTTTCAAGTGATAGTTTTGGGTAAAATTACAAGTACTATTTTGTTTTTTTATTCTTTGAAAATTCCATGCCCCCCCCCCCAAAAAAAAAAAGAACTAAAAAGGGAATTCTCAGCAGAAGAATTACAAATGGCTGAAAGGCACTTGAAAAATTGCTCAACATCTTTAGCCATCAGAGAAATGCAAATCAAAACATCTTTGAGATATCATCTTACACCTGTCAGAATGGCTAAGATTAAAAACACAGATGTCAGCCTATGCTGAAGAGGTTGCAGAGCAAGGGGAACACTCCTCCATTGTTGGTGGGAGTGTAACCTTGTCCAGCCACTTTGGAATGCAGTACAGCTGTTTCTCAGGAAATTGAGAATCAATCTCCCCAAGGACCCAGCAATACTACTACTGAGCATATACCTTAAAGATGCGCAGTCACACCCCAAAATCATTAACTCAACTATGTTCATAGCAGCATTATTCGTAATAGCAAGAACTTGGAAACCACCTAGATGTCTCTCAACTGAAGAATGGATTAACAAACTGTGGTACATCTACACAATGGAGTACTACTCAGCAATAAGAAAAAAATGATATCCTAAAATTTGCAGGCAAATGGATGGATTTGGAGAATATCCTCCTGAGCAAGGTATCACAATCTCAGAGAGATAAGCAGGGGATGTACTCACTCATTAGTGGACTTTAAACAAAAAGCAAAGCATACCCAAGCTGCAAAGCACAACCACTGAACAGCTTGGGATCTGAAACACCTTGAACTGGCACCTTGGAGCCCGTTACCTCCAGGGGAACACCTGACCCAATCTTGATGCTGGGGTGAGGAAAGTAGATCTGCCTGAAGTGGATGCTGAACTAAGCCACCTTGGGACCTTGGGACCTCCTACCCTTGCTGGGGAGGGGATGAAGAGAAAGGGAGAAGAGAGAGTGACTGGGAGGCGGTAGGAGGGGAGAGTTTGAACAAGGGGAAATATGGATAAAAAATGAGACTTTATTCAAAAAGAAAAAAAATTCCATGCTTATATACAATGTATTTATTTCCTTCAATTCCTGCCAGACCTTTTTAACATGTTCCCCTCCCTACTTCATGTCTTTACTTTATAATTCACCAAGTACAATTAACAGTTCCCATATAGACATAGATATAGGGTCATTCACAAAAACATGAACAACCGAGCAGTAGCTTCACTTCTCAAGAAAAATTACTCTTCGTTCCCCAGAAGCCATTGTCAATAGTTTAGGCTAGGGCCTTAGGATCCCCTCCTGTATCCATGTGGGAACTTGGACTGGCTTGATCTGGGAAGGTAACCACGTTTCTATAAATTTATGGAGAGCAACAGCCATGTCCTACCTAGAAGAGAGCATTGCACAGCACTCCTCATCTTCCAGCTTACATTTTTTTCCAAGCCTTTTTCCACAATGTTCTGAGCCTTATATGTGTATAGGGTGTTTTTTTTGAGATGTCTCATTTAAAGATGAGTGCTCAGTCACTTATTCTCAGCATTTTGACTAGTTAGGAATCTTTTTTTAATCAATCACTGATCACTGAAAATAAGCTTCTCTGACAAATGCTGAGAACAACAAGAATATCTAGAAAGCAGTTTGGCAGAATATTGACACATCTGGCTAGAATACTCTTGATAGAGACTTCCCCCCAGCAATTTGAGCATCAATACTCTTGTCTTCTGAACTTCCTATGCTTGACCAAATTTGATTTGTTATAAATCTGGGATTTATTTGTATGTGATGACTAGTGTTCTCTCACGTCCTACTATGGCAGCACTTATTGATTATTATGTCCTCCATGTTTGGGTCACATTCTCTTGTTTGCTTTTGTGTCTTACAACATTCTTCTTAGAAATTGGGTGTTTTAGACCGACACCTATGGCAATTATAAAAGCTAAATTTCTCCTTGAGGATTTGTAGTTTCCTCAATGCATGTGCACAACCTTTCCAACCCCTAAACTGACTGTTCCCAGGAGGGCTCTTTCCTTCTTTCATTTCTGTTTGAATTTCTGGCAGCTCTTCTGTTTTTCTTCTGCCAGCTCCTTTTAATTCAGCAGTTATCAACTTGTGGGTCACAACCCCTTTGGGTATCAAACAGCCCTTTCACAGGGGTTGCATATCAGATATCCTGCATATCAGGTATTTATATTATAATTCCTAACAGTAGCAAAATTACAGTCCTGAAGTAGCAACAAAAATAATTTGATGGTTGGGGTGTCACCATAACATGAGAAAATATATTAAATGGTCTCAGCATTAGGAAGGTCCTGTCTTAATTGAACTTCTCCAAGACCTTCACTGCTTTTTATGATGCCTTTACTAAAGGAGTTTCCCGCATTTCAAATGAAGTCAGTTCCTGCAGGTGGAGCTATGGAGTTCTTTGCCCTAATCACATGCATTTTCCCCTTGACCAGAAATTCTGCAATACTGAACACTACTGGAGCAAGGCCAATATTGAGTGAAATTTCCACCCTAGCGTAAGTTGAAGAAGAAAAATATTAGCATCTCACTGTTATTACACATGGAATAGAGCTTCTACTCAGCCATGGTTTAAATGTACACTCCAAATTTTCATGTGTTGAAAAAAGTTCATGGTCATGGTATTGGTGGTGGGATCTTGGGGAAGTAAAATGAGATCATTATGGTGGGGTGTGCATGATTGCACCACTGGCTTTGTAAGAGATAGGAGCTAGCATGCTGCTTTTACTTCCCCTATGGTACCTTCTACCATGCCATGACATAGTAAAATGGCATTCATCAAATGCTGATCAGATGTTGGCACCATATGATTAGTATCACATCCAAATAAAATTCAAATTTTTATACTTACTTGATCATATTTTGCTATAGCAGCAGAAAATGGGTTACAACACATATAAGGGGGAAGACAGGATGTAGATAAAAACTGCAGCTTCATGTTAGGAACTAAGGATGAGGAAGTCCCATGTATCCCACTACATGTCTTTACTACACCTGCTCAGAGCAGAATGCCCAGGGTAGAGCTTCCAGCACACAACATATGGAACATAGCATTTCTTAAAGGCCACAGTCTCTTGCTGTTCTTAAGTCAGACTGTCTTAAATGTTTCTTCATTCCCTATAAGCCCTTAAGACATTTCAGAAGCTTTCAATAGACTATTTTTTCTTTCAAGTAACTTTTAAAAAGATTTATTTATATTTTTAAAATTATGTGCATGCATGTGTGCTTGTATGGGTATGTGCACATGAGTATAAATGCCTTCAAAGGACAGAAGAGGGTGTTGGATTTCTGGTACTGGAGTTAACTACCTGATGTAGGTGCTGGGAACTGAATTTGGGTTCTCTGCAAGAGCAGGTATGAGTTCTTAAACACTGAGCAATCTCTCCAGCCCTTGTAACAACTTTTTTAAAAAGCAGTTTAATTATTGCTTTGTTGGGAAACAGGCCTGCTGATGTCCTTAATTCTCCATTCTCAATTAGGACCAATTGATTTTCAAATGTGATTTCTGAGTAGAAATGTGGCACAACACAAAAACTGACAATAAGGAACTGGGGTTTTCTTCCCTGCCTAGCATCTAGTGGAGTGATTTCTCTTGAAGTTCAGCTTCCTCATTTATAGAATGAGAAAAAATGTATTAAGTGACCTTTAAACCCCTTACAACTTAAACAACCCTATGGTTTTTATGAAATAGGAGCCAAAAGACACCAGTGAAGATTTCACTGTAGCTATATGAGAACATGAAATATGGAAACAATCTGTATTTTTTTAAATTCCAATCTGCTTTTAATTAGAATGCACACTTCATTTCCAATTCTACCTAGCTAATCAAAATGCAGGCAAGACATTTCTCCATCCCAAGGTTTCCCTCCTAATCATTGCAAGTGAGAAACTGGGGATGAGTAAGAAACTAGGGACTTTTTACTGGTTGGCTATCAAAAATATGACAGCTTAATGCTAAATTTGCCACTATAATTTGCCACCATTTTACCTACATTATAAACTATGCAAACATTTACTTTCCTACTTTAAAAAATGCCAAATTTCATTTGCTGTCTAAAGCTGCAAGGCCATATTCCCAGAGTGCTTAGTAATTACCTGTATTTATTCCAACTGTATAAGGGCCAAAAGGTCAGTTTCCATGAGCATTGCAGAAAAGTTATTTCCATCAGACACTCATTTCTAGGCACAAAAACAGCATATTTATTCAGTAATGATTGTCTGCACAGCCTGTTATAAACAAGTGAATTGTGGTAAGGTAAATCCTTGGCTGAGATGCTTTGTCTTAATCAGCTTTATCCAGAATGTCTCACTCAATGTTGCAATTTACCATACAGTTTACATTCTAAATCAATACACTCAGAGAAGGGAAAAGAAGGAATTTTCTATAATTAAAAACAAACTGTAATTACAAACATATTTAAACACTTTTAATTGCTAATTCACAACAGAATATCTTGTAATCAAGTTACAAGATGAAGGAATTAGGAGTAGATATGAAAAAGGTTGCCACTTGGTAATAATTCAGCAAGCAGGAAGGATAGCAACAAGATGGTAGTATGGAAAAAATGATCTAGAAAGAAATCATACAGTTTTAAAATACCTGGCCTTTAGAGCAAACAAGTTTTAAAAGACAGCCATCCTTATAAACTGAGATCTGACAACAGAGAAGGGACAGTCAGAATAGTCATCCTAAGGTAAATAAAAGGTACAAATCTCTGCAGAGGTATGTACATCTTGAGACTCTTCATGTTCAGATGTGAAGGTCCCTCTGATTATCAAAAGTGACCCTGGCTTGAGCTGTTAAAAATTTCAAAATGAGCCCATTTTCACAAGACAGGTCTATGTTAAGGACAATCAGTAGGCATCTGGCCCAGTTTTTATGATCCCAAATTACCTGGGCTTCAAGTTAATTTTTGTAAACTGGGATTTCCTTAGGAAGAAAATAAAAATTTTAATCCTTAAAAGAAAGAGATGAAAGAAATGAACCCCCATTACCTTTCTCTATTTTCAAAGATCAAATTTTAAAACTATAGCTTATTTCTCCCAATACATTAAAGAACATTGCTGCAACATTGACTTTTTAAAAATTTCTACACATTATCCTTTTGCATAATTATGTAATATTATGATATAAAATTAGTGCATTATAATTAAATGCTCTTTTCGTGGCATTTCCCATGACTGAATTATCCCAGGAAGATTCTTTTTCATCTTAATCTATTATTTTCTTCTATAGAACCACCTAAAGATGAAGTAGTTTTTAAAAAGATGTCTATAAGACTTAGTTATTGCCTCTACATTAATTGTCTTTTTCGAATAATTTAAGTTTTGTA
Source organism: Sigmodon hispidus (assembly GCA_004025045.1). Classification (NCBI taxonomy): domain Eukaryota; kingdom Metazoa; phylum Chordata; class Mammalia; order Rodentia; family Cricetidae; genus Sigmodon; species Sigmodon hispidus. Next base: position 25,916 of record PVIH01014657.1, on the reverse strand, counting down.
AGTTAAAAGATAGGTTAATGACAACAATTTCCTAGGGACCATATGCAATCATATGAAAAGAAAATAGTTTCAAAATCTTAGTGGGGATATTATTCCTACCCTGAAAATATTCCTACTTTCTGGGTAGTAAATGTTCCCTATATCACAAAATAACTTGCTTTGAACACTGCTATGTATACTTTAAGATATATTCTTTTTTTATGATAAAATATATTTGGATTTGAAGTTTTTTAAGTAATAAAAACATAATAATAAAAAAGAAATATCTCTTTATACTCAAAGCACCTATTTTTCACAAAATTAACAACCAAATCATTTTACTTCTCACCCTGCTAAACTTTACACTGAATCAATATACATAACCTGTAAATTGAATAGTTTGTTTCATATTCTTGAGAGGCAACTTTTAAAAAAAATATCTTGATATCTTCAACACTATCTGTAAAATGAAGGGAATGTCGTTAATTTGCATTGTAAACTATATTGAGAACTTAGTAGGTATTTTTTATTGTATAGAAATGGGAAATGGGGGGCTGGAGAGATGGCTCAGTGGTTAAGAGCACCGTCTGCTCTTCCAGAGGACCCGGGTTCAATTCCCAGCACCCACATGGCAGCTAACAACTGTCTGTAGTTCCAGTTCCAGGCAAACACCAATAAATAAATAAATAAAGTTTAAAAAAAAAAGAAATGGGAAATGGGCTATGTAAAGTTTGTCTTTTTATTGTAATTCTTATACTTTTCCCCCCATCTTTCCCCTTAGATTTCCCTCATGAATACATTTTCATAGCGTTATTATGTGATTTGAGGAGTTATTTTTTTCCTTTGAAGTAACATGGATTTTATACTACAGAATTAAGAGAATGGGCTTCATGGGAAAAATTGATATATAAAAAGTGGTATAGGTTTTTATATGAATGGGCATGTAACAGAGGAATCAGCCACTGAAATAAAAAATCTTAATCTTGCATCATCAGAAAAAAGTTTTGTTTCTTTTATAAATTTTACATACCAACCTCAGTTCCCCTTCCCTCCCCTCCTCCTACTAGCCCCCAGCTTCTCCCCATCCTACCCCTCATCCACTTCTCAGAGAGGGTAAGGACCCCCACAGGGAATCACTATAGTCTGCATATCAAGTTGAGGCAGGACTAAACCCATCCACCATATGAAGGCTGAGCAAAGTATCCCTCTATAGGGAATGGGCTCCAAAAAGCCAGTTCATGCTCTTATGATTGTTACACTCTGCTCGTCCATGTACCTGAGTTCCATAATCTCCATTAGCATTGCTACAAATGAAGAAATTAATAGCCATGCAAAATTTTTATATAACTTTAATTGCATCTGTAGTAATGTAACTGATTTATTGAAAGGATGTGCTTCTTCTCACTTGAGAATAACACTGATACATACATCTTGAGAGCAAGAAATACCAACAAAATAAAAACCTAGTTTTCGGCCCATGACACACTTAAATTTTAAAAGCAAGATCCTGCAAAAATTACTTTGGTATCATAGAGTAACTAAAATACTGGCCTAAGATTAGCACACTATTACATAAACAGAAAATATTTATTCACCAATACCAAGAATACAAATCAAAAAAATTAGTCTTCCCCACACTAAATTATCATTTAAAACACATTAAAACTATAATATAACAAGCAGTTTAGAACCTTTCCTGAGAAATAAAGCCACATTACATATGACGATGTGACCATTCATGCAATACACATGTGCTTCAAAATGGGTATTACCAAACAAATTAAATTCATATTGAAATAAGAGAAGAACTTTTTGTTTTCATTTTCAGTTTTAAAAATAAAGGTTTCATTATATTGCCCAGGTCAGCCTCAAATTCTTGGGCTCAACCTCTTGATGTTGGGATTCCAAATGCATATTACTATGCTTAGCTTAAGAGAACATCTTTATAAGCAAATGTATATCAGCATTTTAATACTTATTAATAACAGGTAAAATGTTTTCTATGCTTTTCTAAGTAAAACTTAACTCTATCACTTACTCTATTTTTTACATTAAACTTAACAGAATTCATTAAATTATAAATAAGCAATTCATAGACATAGCAATTCTAAAGCATCAATATAAATTAAGAAATCTAGTCATCTAAAGAGTACACCTATATATGATATCCTTTGCTATTTACCAAATGTTTTTAAAACAATTTTAAGTAGACACTGATTTATATACATATATTAGTATGTACACAGACATACACATGTGGATGCACAACATCTTATTTACTCATTTTTCTGTATAACTTCAGATAGCAAAAGCAGTGCATTTAAGATAGAAATAGGAAAGACCATTAGCTCCCTAAGCTTTGGGAATCATGCCTAGTATAACTCTCAAATGACATCAAGGTTTCTGAGACTTTAAAGGAAAGTTAATAAATTTTGGTCCAAAACAAAAACTTGGGGTAAAAATAAAGTTCCAACCACTAGAGAAGAGTTGCAGTGGTGATTAAAGATATTATTTTATACACCAATATGAATTCCCCCCTAAAAGGACAGAAGAAAAACTCTTATCATCGGTGTCAAAAAGTAAAATGGCCAAAGTATAAATACAGCTCATTTAAAGGCTCAACTTTAAATGTGTTTGCAAACTAATTTTCAGATTAACAAGGGACTAGTAAAGAGGATAAAAACACTACACTCTTCTCTTTATTCCTCCTGTTTCAGAGGAAAAAAACATTCTCTCTACAATTTGTCGGTATAAAAGAGGTTTTAAAAACTAAATAAATTTGGAAACCACTCTACTTCATCTGGTTATCAATAGCAAATGAACATCAGACTTCAAAAAGAGTGATAAGGTAAAATCAAATGGTAACAAAAATTTTCCCCTGAGCACAACGGGGGCAGGAACAAGAAAATAATTTGGAGATAATTATAGATGTCACATTCAAAAGATGGTGAAAGACCAAAAAAATGAAATCCTTCTTTAAATATGTCTTATTTAATAGAATGAGATTGTGTGATTTGCATTTTTTTGAACTAGTTTTGCTTCAGTGCAAATGTGTACTCCAAAACCAAACAAGACAACAACAACAAAAAAAGAAAATGTCTCATGTGTTCTAGCAGGAACAGTTGCCACAGCCTTTCACACTGTTAACAATTTCTTCTTGGAGCTTCTTCCTTTCCTCTTCTTTGGAGAGACTTTCTTTCTTTGCATCCCATCCAAGGTTATCATTGTTCTGTATACGGCTGCTCTGTGTATGCCACATCTCTGAATAGATACTGCTAGAGTTAGCAAGCAGATCATAGTGGGTACCACGTTCAGCTACTTTTCCCTAAAAATTAAGCACACATACATGTGGAGCAAGGTCAGTTAACTAGTATAATACCTAAAACTATATAGTAATTTATAAGGAAGGATTTTGAAGGACCTGTATTCATTAAAATACTTCTTCTAATTCTGAAAAAACTGAGGTAGGAATGTTTCTTCCTTCCTGAACTATCCAGACTCAGTAAACAAAAACTAAGAGATACCCAATACCACAAACACCATTTTACATAAAAAGCTTTACTGTTTTATTTTTTCATTCTGAAAGGCATAAAGAAAAGATTAAAAATTTTAAAAGGTGGTACTTTCTGTAATCAGCAAATGTTCAAATCAAAAGCACTGTTATTTATACAGGGATTTATAGGATTTAAAAACAATATTGTTAAATCCATGTGAATTTTGAAATAAAATTTTATGAAAGAAGACTTTATGAAAATGAAGTTAACTTCTTCCAGTAGTTCTTTCTGTTAACATCATCTATTAAACACAGCATTCATTGATTTGGCATGGATTCCAAACTCTGATCCAGAATTAATTTGTATCTTGATGGCTACTGTTAAACACAATGTGAGACAAAAGGAATTTCTCCCTTTCATGGGTGTTTCTATGGACTGTATTTTTCCAAATATATCCTTTCTGTAATGTTAGTGAAGCTTATCTTTGCCATTGCCTAAGTACTAAATTTGCATATATATATATGGATATATGTATATGGTAATATTGCTTGATTTATTGATATGGTTAATATACATATATGGTAGGCTAATATACATATATGGTAATGTTGCTTCTTGATATATTGATTTTTGGCATTACTTATCAGTGTATTAAGAGAGTTGGATAGCCAATACTCCTATCATCCCACATTTCCTCTGCTGCATTCTTTACTCTTCTAAGAACACCTCTTATATCACAAATTCTGGTTCTGTTTACTTTGCTGTGACTAGGTAAGTATTTTGTGTTGTTTCCTTTATGACTACATATTATCTGTTGAATCATGTAGAAACTGGGATTTTATATATATTTTCTTAAAGTTTTTCTTCCTAAACTTAGTAACTGCTTCATTTGCTTAGTTTCATTTCCATAATTAATCTCTCTCTCATATATTATATACAATAAGGATATTTTACCTGTACATAAAATTGTAATATTTTCTGTCAAACAATCTGAGACTGTGTACAGAGTGACACTGTAAATATTTCATTAATACTTACCTTTTAAAAGTAAGGAATAATCTTACATGTCTGGCATAATTATGTCATAACCTAGGAAATTTAGCAATGGTATGATACTCTTATCTAACATATGCTTCATTTTCAACCTTTGGCAATTATTATAATAATGCCCTTTATTTTTTCCATCTAGGATCTGAAGAAAACTAACATTGAATTTAAATAGTTAAACTTTTTAAAGAATAGTTTATTGAGTACAATGCAAAGGAACTGTGGTCTAGGCAGTAACGAGAATACTGCCTGCATTACATACTGAATTTCTAGGAGTGTCCTACTTTCTCTCTTTGGGGCACTAACATTTCTCAAATGTCCAGGTTTAAATGGTTTATAGATTTTTATAAAGACTGTCCTTTAGTTTGGATTTATCTAGTTGTTCCTAATTATTAGGTCATGTGGGGCCAGAGATGTCTCAGTTGTTAAGAGACCTTCTTCATCTTTCAGAGGACCTGAGCTGGGTTCCCAGTACCTACCTTGGGCAGCTTACAATGGCCTGTAACTCCTGCTTCAGGGAATTCAAGACCTTCTTTTGGCACTTAAATTCATGTACACAATACCCATATCCCACAGACCCACACATACTCACATAATTAAAAATAAAAATTTAAAAAGGATAATACGTTTTCAATGCATCATCACATCAGGAGGTAAGGAAGTCAGTTTGTTTCATTACTAATACAAAATTTGATATGGTGGTTAAGGGTATCTATAGAATTTCTCTGTTTAGCCATCAAGTTTTATCTTTGCAATTAATAAGTAATCTTTGGGGTTTACTTTCAAAGTGATTGAATAATATATTCCTCAATAGTTTTATCAGCCAGTGATGACTGTTTTCTAAAAAAAAAAAAAAAAAAAAATACAGTGGTGGCTGCAAAGTCTGATTTCCTAAATTTATCATTCCTTCTACAGGCTGCCTGGTGATATTCTTAAAGAAGGGCTTTTCTTTTCCACTTGGTATTTCTTGTTTTAAAAGTATTATCATGGATGCAGAAATTAGTTTTTTATTCAGTATGTTACAACTCATTAGTGCCATTATTCATTTTACTGCTCTAATTATCCCACATTTGGCCAGTGGGAGGTCATTCAAAGTGGTTCCTGTGTCCTTGTGACATGTGTTCATTAGTTTCCCTGCCCCAGATCAGCTTTTATCGAAGAAGGTTTGGTTCCTTTTAGTGAGAAATAGTAATTTAGTGTCCAAAATCTGTGTGCTGGGAATACTCATTACTTTTAGACTTTCATTGCTTCCAGGCTTTTTCAGTAGACAGAATTAGAGTACTTTTCACATAAGGAATTTATATAGATAATCCTGTTAAAACAAAACCTTGTAAGAGTATTCCTTTCCTCTGACGATTTTTTTTGCTTGCAACTTTCTTCTCTCAAGTAAGATCTCTGTTCTGAGAGCAGTGTATTTACTCAGTATATGTTGTTCAGTCTTACATACAGAATAATTTCAAAATGGGTATTTCCATAAAACTACCAACTCTTTCCTTTGAACTATTTGACCTTATAAAACACTTGCATATTATAAAACACATGAAGAATCTGTTAAATAGGTAGATTAGAAAAACTATATCTTGGTTACATGATATAATGAGTATAATATATTTATATTTAATATTCTAGCTAGGTTTTTTGTCAACTTGACACAAGCTTGGCACATCTGGGAAGGAGGAACTTCAATTCAGAGAATGCTTCCAATAAGTTTGACTTGTAGGCAAATCTATAGAACATTTACTTGACTGACTAATGTAGAAGACCCCAGCACATTGTGGGTGGTGCCATCACTGGGCAGGTAATCTTCAGATGTACAAGAAAGCAGGCTGAGCTAGCCAAAAGGAATAAGTCAGTAAGCAGAATTCCTCCATGACCTCTTTCTCAGCTCCTGCCTTAGCTTCCCTCAATGACAGACTGTTACCTTGTAAGTCAAATAGATTCTTCCCTCCCTTAAATTGTTTTTTAGTCAGGCTCTTATCACAGAAACAGAGAGGAAAATTAGGAAATTTAATAAGAGTATAGTTAGAGTATTGCATTTAAAAATTATATGGATTGGTTCTATTCTTTTTGTGTGGTTATCAATATGACAGTTTTGCGTCCTGTTAGTGTTCATGTTTTATGTTTTTTGTGTCCTTGGTTTATTTTGGTGTTTTCAGTTAGTTCACAGAATAAGGAGTTCATTGTGACATGTTATTACATATATATTACTCTCTTCCACACTCTTCCCTCCAACAAGTCCTTTTTAATCCACCCCAGTAATGTTCCTTTTACTTTCATGCCATGTCAGTATGCTTCAGACTGTGCATACATGCATACATATGCATGTATACAATTCTTTAATATATAACATAGATCAAAAGCAAGATAAATGTAAATATGTATTTAAATGATCTTATTTTCTCCTGTCTTGCAAACCTTTCTCATCTCCATTGTGTAGATAGTGAACTGTTTTAGTATCTATTTTATCCTTCTTGAATTTCTCTTTGGAAAAATATGCACATGTACATATATTCTTCCCTCTATCTTTCTTGCAAAAGATAGCATACAGCATGTTGTTTGCACTCCACTTTTTTCATTCAATCATATATTCCGGAAATCATGCCATATGCTTCCTTTCCTTTTCTGAATAGCACCTGTCATTATTTTAGAAATGTTTTGTTTCCCATGACTTCTAGGGATAGTCTATTTTAAAATGTCTTACAGATCTTTGCATTGTCTATATATTTTATTGAACTCCATTCATTCTGTTTGCTTTAGAGATCTTCATTTATTCTCTTCTAACACTTTGTTCTAATACCAAAGATAGAACATTAAGAAGCTAACTGGAGGCTGTGTGCATGGGAATGGATTTCTTAATTTGCTTGCTTTGTGGTAGGATGATTGCTTGGATACCTGACCATCTCATTGCAGCCTTAAACATTAATTGCTATGGAATATTAATTTAAGTCATGTTATATTTGTTTATGCTGTGAACACTTGTATAATGATGCAAAGATGTGTTGCAGTCCTTTATGTTGCGTTTGTTTAAATTGGTGAAGCTGTGTTACTTTCCCTGTCTAAAACACCTGTTGGTTTAATAAAGATCTGAATGGCCAATAGTAGGGCAGGAGAAAGGATAGGTGGGGCTGGCAGACAGAGAGAATAAATAGAAGGAGAAAATTGGGTGAAAAGGAGAAGGAATGAGGAAAGAAGAAGGAGGACATCAGGGACCAGCCACCCAGCTACACAACAAGCCATGGAGTAAGAACTAATTAAAGGCATATAGAAATAGAAAAAGACAAAAGACCAGAGTCAAAGAACAAGTCAGGCCAGGGTCAGGCATTAATTAAAAGGAATAAACCTCTGTGTGTATTTATTTGGGAGCTGAGTGGCAGCCCACCCCCCCAAGAATAAAGAGCAATAAAACAATCAACTACAATTAATATTCTTTGTGAGGGGCTACTTTGGTTTCTAGAGAAAAGTCCTCCCATTATCTTCTGATGAAGGAAGAATTGGTTGGTAAACTTTTTTGCTAAGGTAGACATGGGGTAAACACAAGACTGAAAGGGTTAAGAAAAAGCCTTGGAAACAGTCTCAACAGTATAGTAGGAACTGAATCCGGGGTTTCACACATGCAACTTCTAAGCTATACCCCAGGCTCTCTTTTACACTTTTAAGTTGAGGAAGGGTCCTACTAAGCTATCCAGACCCAGCCTCCTTAGCAGCTGGGGTTACAAGCTTGTGTCAATAGGCTTGGCTTCTATATCTTATATAAACATGAATTCTGATATCTTCAGCTTCATAATTCACTATCCATAATACTCTGATGCCTCCAAACCTGAGCCATTTCTGGTTTCTATAATGTGAATAAAGGCACTTTTAAATTCTTTCTATTTTGGCACATCATAGTATCCAAATTTCTCAGTTCATCTAATTTATCTTCTTAACATCTTTCCCATATTTGCTGATATTCTTTGTCCACTTTTTTCCTTTTATTATTATTATTATGAACAAAAAGTCACACTTTCTAACCTTGTATATCCTTTCTTTGTCCACTTTTAATTCCTCTTCTAGTATATTTTTTATTTAGAAGTATATTCCATTTATTCCTTCACTTTCATTTTATTTTAGATGGAGAGTGTCTATAATCTTACATGTCCACTCAGATGCTTCGTAGACATGGCATCTTAACAAAAATATTATAAGCAAATTTTGCCAATGCCTGAGGTGACAGACCATCAGTTGAAAATTAGGTCACATAATTAAGCAATTAGAGAGCCACAAAATATACCAAGAAAACTTATATAGATACAAATGACCATTAATTCATTAATTGTAATTATAATTCAAAATCCACAGGGCAATGTTGTGACATAGCTGAACAGACATAAATACATTATTTGCTAAAAAAAAATTCAATATTTTCTATTACTGAGTAAAAGCTCTGAGAAAATGACTGCATATAATTAGTAAGCTTAGTTTAAAAGGCATAAAATATCAGATTTTAATTTCAGGTTCTTGAATATCAAAGATATAGTGAAGTTTAAGTTAACATTTAAGATATTCTAGTATAACTGTACTGGGGAAAAAGCTTATTTTCTAAAAAATGTAAGCATATATGAACAAACTAACACACTTAAAATCACAAGCACACAAATCCCTCCTAGATCAAAGGGAATAGACATCACAATACTGAATACTGTCTTAAGTTTTAGTAGAATGAAAAAAAAAAAACCTTTGTGGGCTGGGAATACAGTTCAACAGTAGAACACTTGCTAGCATGTATAGGGCTCCAAAGTTCAATCTGCAGCATCACAAAAAAGTCTCTCTTGATAATTCAAACTACAGAAGGCACACAATTGCTTCCTATCTCTTAACTCTCAGTATACAGGCTTCCAAAAACAATAAAGAATAGAAGTATTGATTAGAAGAAAAGATAATGATGAAAAAGGCTCTAAATGTGATATGAAAAATTGAACAGTGTTAGAAATAATTAAATGCTAAGAGGCGAAGGAAAAGAGACCTTACAGAAATGAATAAAGGACAATTATTAGAAAATTTCAAATCTGTCAATCACAATGATTGCTGAGAACATTTAAATAGTAAGCATGTATAGTAGTCCCCTCAAAAGTGATAAAATGAGATTTTTTAACTTTATCTATAAGGAAAATAAATATAAATGATCATATTTAAAAATGATCATTTGTATTTTACTGTAATTTTAAGACATTAAGGTTACATGTAGCACTAGAACAATAAAAATACACCAAAGACACTCAACAAAGATCTATTCAGGGCAAAATAAATACAGAAAATTATTTTATATAGACAATCATTGAAAAATATGCTTCTGAAATCTTGAAGAATTAATACTTTTCTGATCAAACATTTGCTTTTAGTACTTTAATAAAGAGTGGGTTAATATAATTTATACTTCTTGGGAATTTCATGCATTACTTCCTACAAAGCAGCTAAAACCAGAATAGTATTAGAATTCAATCTCACCTAAAGAACATAAATTCTATAATATTTTATTAGATGCAATAATTAAATTTTGAGTACATATAACCATTTATAATATTCTTCACACACTATTATTTCTCTTTTTAGTAGCTTCTATTAAATTTATTATTTGATAAGTTCATAGATATATGTAAATAATTTACTGATTACTTTCACCCGCCTCTTCTCTTCTTTTCACCCCTATTAGTCCCCCTCCTCCCTATAAATGCATTTCCTACATTCATGTCTATTTGCTTTGTGATCTGCTGCCTTGGTTTAGAAATATCCATTGGAGCTTGGTGGGTTCACCTTCGGGTACACAAGGGAAGACAATGACTGCCCACTCTTACAATCCAAAAGTAGTCAATAGTTCCTCTGGGAACTACTGTGACTCCCTCCTGTACTCATGGCTTGACTGCTGACTAGCTCAGTATTGTGCTAACCCACTGCAGGTAGCTGCAGGTGCTATTAAGATTATGATTACAATGGCTATGTCATGGCCAGAAACAGCATTTCATAGCTTTTCTCCATATATTCTGGTTCTTTAACTTCCACCCCAACACCCCTAACCCATTGCTCTATGTTCTTTAAGGGTTAGAGGGAGAGGTGTAAATGTGCTCTTTAGGGATGAACACTCAACTATAAGCTACTTTCTGTACCTTGAGAAGCCATGAGTCCCTGCATTCAGAACGTATCATTACAGAGAGAAACTTCTCTAATTACAGCTCAGTAGCAATGAATACTAACTTTTAAAGTTCATCTCTTACCTGGCTCAGGACAATGATTTCATCTGCATCAACCACTGTTGACAATCTGTGTGCAATGAAAATAGAAGTTCTGTGCTTGACTGCATCCCTCATGGCACCAAGAATAGTCTACAAGTTTGACAAGAGTAGGAGAAAAGCAAACCAGAGCTCTCATTAGGTTAATCCCTCCTAAAGGAACCTAAAAATTTATATCTCAACACTAAACAGTTCACGTCTAATACTTACTAAAAGAAATAAAAAGGAACAAAAAACAAGGAAAATTGGGAAGTACACATAAGTACACTTTAATAAAAAAAATCACTTAGATAGGCAGCATATCACTAAAATATCTGGGACAAGGATATATTTTCTGTTTTAAAAAAGACAAACTCTGATGATACGAGGAGCACATTCACATATAATCTTACCAATAAAGACAAAACTAAAATGAGAAAGTACGCAAGGGATAGGATGTTGAGAAAATACAAAATCTCAAAGAAAAATAGGAGTCTGAAAGTACACAGGAACATTTGTCCTTCCTTAGTTCCAAGGCAAAACACACCCAAGTACTTTTAACTTGAGGAAGACACCCCACAACTACTTTTCAAAAACATTTTGAATTCTTGTTTGTTTTGTGACAGAGTCTCAGTATGTAGCCTTGGTAGGTACAAGACTTACTATGTAGATCCAACTGGCCTTAAACTGTTGGAATTAAAAGTGTGCCCGGCCACATTTTGAGTTCTTAATGCATTCTAGAAACTAGATTTTGTTTACTGACTAGAAATTGCAAGACAGTTATGTAGGTATTCACTTATCTTTGGAGCTAGTTGGCTAAAAAACAGTGTAGTTAATGGGGATACACTCACTGGCTTCCCACAGGTATTTCTAAATATTTCATGTTTTAAAAGCCTAAAATTACTACATGCAGACAGTTTTCTGAAAAGGAGATCTTATGTTTTACTAGGAGAGACAAATGGTCAATCTGATGTTTGTAGAGAGTCTCTCTTTTCTTACCTATAAAAACTAAATGCTGACATCCCTGTACCTATTAAAAGAGTTAACTGAAATCTATCAAAACTTCTTCTTCTCAGGAATTCTTTATAGATGCTGAATGGGTTATATTCTCTGACATAATAATGTTATGAGACTTAAAAACTGCTGTTACAAATTTTATCTTGTTAGCTTGTAACTGTTCTCATAAGTAAACTGCTATTCTCTTCTGAATGGGATCTATTCCTGCTCAATGTTCACTTAAAATACAATCTCAAAATAATAATATTTCCTAAAACTTAATTCCACCTGGAAATATTACATCACATTGCCTGTAAAGCTGAAAATAGACTTCTACCTTAATATTAGCTTTATACCACATACTCAGTGAAAAGTAGCAAATGACATTTGCCTATCTTTAGTTGAAGGTTAACCTAGATGAAATTATCATTGCTGCTAAAACCTTTGTATATAATGTTAAGATGTTATAAGATGCAATGTACTAATTGGGGTAGTATCATGACATCATTATCATAAAAATCTTGCTATTACACACATTTTTGTGAATACAAATGATAAGAGTCTAAAGGTTGTATGTGCCTAACTTGCACTTCAATAGGAAGTAAAAGCCATTCTGGTATATCTTCTCTTAGAGTTGTTTCCATGAATTCTATTAAAGAGTGCTAAATAACAAGACAGTTACTAAAACTTTCTTCCTTCTCTAGCATGTTAGGTAATATGTACAGCTTTGCAAGATGGAAGTAATATAATAATAGCATAGTTTATCACACACTTCCAAAAGAAAGCACATCTGTGAACATATATAAAAATATACTATATGGCTCAATGCAACCTGGCTTCTGTAGCACTCATTAATATTTGTCACATGGAAAAAAGGGGTTAAGTATTTTGCTTCTACTGAAATGTATTCAAAACACTAACTATGTCAGTGGTTCTCATTCTGTGAGTAGAGACCCCTTTGTGGGTCAAATAATCCTTTCACAGGGGTCAAATATCAGATATCTTGCACAACAAATATTTATATTATGATTCATAAAAATAGCAAAATTATGAAGTAGCAACAAAAATAATTTTATGGTTGGGGTCACCACAACACGAAGAAAAGGTCACAGCATTAGGAAGCTTGAAAACTATTGCTCTAAGTAATGCAGACATTATAATGAAGCTTCCAAGGAAAAATGTTTCTTTTGTTATTTTCACTGTCATTTACCTCTTCAGTTATTGAATCTAATGATGAAGTAGCTTCATCATAGAGAATGATTGGAGGGTCCTTCAAAATGGCTCTTGCAATTGCTACTCTCTGTTTTTCTCCTCCTGGAAAAGAAAAAAAATTAAAGAAACATAATACAGGAATATTCTGTTTCTAGTATTTCTGTTGATCACAACCATCAAGTTATACCTGCAACATTCACCTAAACTCTTTATCACTCATTATTTTACTGAATTGTTCAGTCTAAGTTTATATATGGTATCCTTTGACAAACTATATTCCCTGAAATACAAATGCAATCTTAATGAATCTCTGATTCACATCAGTAAAATAAATAAAAATAAAAAGTAACAACTTTATCTCCAATTGTTCTTACCAGAAACATTTATCATATATGTTACTTTCTATAGTAGATACTTCAATATGTAACAACCTTAGATTTTAAAAACTTTATTAGCAGAGAACCAACAAAGCAAAAGACAAATCCAATATCTGAAACTAGAAAACTGAGACATGAAGCCATGACTATCTGATTTCTGACTTACCAATAAAAGGTCCCAATCTGCTAATATTTAAAGATGTTTTGAGATGATTTCATAGCATTTTTGAAAATAAGAGTGTATACTGAATACATTTTACCTTCTCTTAATTGCAATGGTAAATTATATAAACCTTTATAAGGTAGACTGAAATAATAAACATTTATTACAAAGTTATGACCAAACAATGACCACAAAGCAACTTAACCAGAAAATCTTTGCTTAAATTATTCTTAACCTAAATCAAACATTTCTAATAGACCACAAATTCCTTGAGAGTAGGTCCATTTACTCATAAATATTTTGGCAGAGGAGTCATGCAAGTGTATACTTAATAAATCTTGTAAATAAATTAATTATTCAAAAATGCAGTCATTTTAAGATTACCATTAAACATACCATCTCATGATTAAAGATGTACATAGGTACTTACAAGACTCAAAATTTCTTTAACAACTGAGATAACTAAGAAAATGATCAGGATCAAGTGTAAGGATGTCTAGACAACTGAACCTCATCTAGGAAATGAAATGAAAGATACACTATTCAGTACTAAATGACTTAATTCTACTTTTTTATTATAGGTGAGTAAAAGCTTGGCTTTCCTTAAATGTAAAGGTTGTGGATTGTACAGTAACAATGATATATCTAAGATTCCATCAATAATATAAACAGTCCCAACAAATTGGTTTGAAGAGACTATACAAGCAGAAGATTTAACAATCTTTGCCCACCTGATAGCTTGAGTCCTCGTTCCCCTACTTGTGTGTCATATCCATGAGGCATTCGAAGAATTGCATCATGAAGACCAGCTAATTTTGCTACTGCATATACTTCCTCTGGTGAAGCACTGATGTTTCCATATAAAAGGTTGTAGAAGATAGTGTTATGGAAGAGGACGGCATCCTGAAGCAGATTTATAGAGACATACAAATGTGTGTGTGTGTGTGTGTGTATATATACATGTTCATTATACAAATTTTTAAAAGTATAAAGACACAAAGCAATAGTAAATAGCAAACCACAACAAGCTCTTTTTTTATTTGATGAGTATCCTGCAACTTCAGGTCACTTTCTGGAGCTAATAACCATGTATAATTTGTTATGTTCATTCCAGACTTGTTTCTAGACATTTATATGCTTAACCATATGCTTTCTTTAAATACAAAGAAACCCAGCCTACACATACTATTTTGTAAATTGCTTTCTCTATTTGACATATGCTGGAGATTCTCCATTCTGGAAAATGGGAACATACTTCATTCTTTCAATAGTTACACATTTCACACAATAGATAATTTCCTCCATTAACGTACATTAATGTGATTAACATGTTGGAATAAAATAGTACTATATAAATGGCTTTACAAGGAGTCCTAGATGTTAATTGATAGATTAAAAGTTAAATTTATGTTTACTCTGTGATATTATTGCTCAGGTGTCCAGCAAAAACAGCAGCTAGTAAAGTATGAGCATGTTCTACTCAGTGGTAGGTAAGGCTGCTATATTGTCGTAGTTTTAGCAACCCTCATTATTACTTATTTTCACTTGTGAATTTTAGAATGAAATGTACTTTATGTTTACATTAGCATTTCCCTAATTACATTTCACCATATTTAAAGAATCTTTTACTTTGAACTTGAAATTCAGCCAATAAAAAATTATGCATCATGAATGTTTTTACTAGATGAACTTCACTGAAAATTTCATTTGATAATTCCCCTTGTTCTGACATGGCAACCTAAAGATAATTTATTTCAAGTGAGAATTCATCTATTGTTTTTTCAGTCTCTGAATAGTTAAGAGTAAGGTGAAGTAAAATGTCTTTACTTGATAATATTCACCAGGACACCCAGTAAATGTCTTCTTTTATATGATTTTCAGGCTTAGAATTTCAGGTATTAGTTCAAGCAATGTGCTGATCATTTATATATCTATTACAAACACATTTCTCATATTGAGATGGTAGCAAATAAGCTCAAAGTTCTACAGACAGAACTTTTTTATACTATTTCATATCTGTAAAAAATTAACAAATGCTAACTGAAAAATAGAAAAAATACAACAAAAATGGATAAAATAAAACTTAACTGAACAAGTGTGGTGTCCTAACCTTGTAATCCTAGCAACTGGGAGTCAGAAGTAAGAGTAGCATGAGCTTGATACTATCCTGCACTGTAGAGTGAGACCTGATCTCACAAAACAAAACACAAATCAACTTTTTTCATGATTATTACTAAATACTCTTATTATACACTAAATATAACTTAAAAGTTTTATAGTTTAATTTAACCTGTTTCTCTTCATCTATGTTTTGCCTTGGGGTTTTTTACCTTTCTTAAATTCAGCATGCCCTACTTTCACTGCCTGGCTGGCTGGTCCTGGGTGTCTTTCTCTCTTGTCCTCTGATCTTGAACCAAATTGTGCCTCATATTTATTCTCTCTGCCTGCCAGCCATTCCTATCCCTCGACTGTCTAGCCACTGGCTGCTTAGCTTTTTATTACACCAAGCAGGTGCCTTAAGCAGGCAAAGAAACACATCTTTACACCATTAAACAAATGCAGGATAAAAAATATAATACATCTTTACATAGTTAAACAAATGTAGCATAAACCAATGCAGCACACCTTTACATAGTTAAAGTAATATTATGAAACATAAATAGATGTAACACATCTTTACATAGTTAAAGTATTATTCCACAATAATCCTTTCAGCAAATTTTGTATTGACTCATAATACTCAATATTTTTTAAAAGTTTGATGCTGGGCTAGGGAAATGGCTCATTGGTTAAAAGCACTGACTGTTCTTCCAGAGAATTTGGGTTCAGTTTCTAGGACACGGAGTCATCTGTAACCCAAGTCAAGAAATCCAAATCCCTCTTCTAGTCTCCTCAAGCACTAAGATACATGGGGTACAAAGACTTAAATGCAGGCAACACACCCATATATGTTAAACAACAAAAATGATAATATTATTTGAAAAAGCTTAATGCTTAAAATGACTACCTACCACTTGATCCTATAAGAATTCAAGAATTCTCTTCACCCATCAGACTAAGAGACCACCATGGAGTAAAATTAGAGTTCAACAACAACAAAAATCAGAGAAAGCCTACAAAATAATGAACATCTCTCAATTGAACCACCTCTGGGTCATGGAAGAAGTTAAGACAGAAATCAAAAGACTTCCCAGAATTCAATGAAAAAAAATCCACAATGTATCCAAACTTATGGGACACAATGAAAGCAATGCTAAGAGAAAAATTCATAGCATTAGGTGCCTAATGAAAACCTAGAGAAATTGCACACAAGAGACTTAACAGCACAACTGAAATCTCTAGGACAATTAGAAGCAAACTCACCTAGAAGGAGTAGAAAAAAGAAAATAATCAAACACAGGGTTGAAATCAATACAATTGAAACAAAGAGAATATAAAGAGTCAATGAGGGCAGGAGGGGAAGGGCATTTGAACAAAGGGATACATGGATAAAAAATGAGACTTTATTAATAATAAAAAACCAAGAAAAATAAGAGTCAATGAATCAGAGTTGATTCTTTGAGAGAGTCAACAAGAAAGATAAACACTTATCCAAACTAACCAAAAGGCAGAGAGAGGATATCCAAATTAACAGAATCAAGAATAAAAAGTGGGACATAACAACAGACACACAAGAAATCCAGAGAATCATTAGGTCATACTTTGAAAATGTATACTCCACTAAATTGGAAAGCCCAAAAGAAATAGCTTTCTAGACAGGTACCACTTACAAAAATTAAACCAAGACCAGATAAATTATCTAAATAGACTTAGGAACCAAGGAAATTGAAGTTGTTATTAAAAGTCTCCCAAGCAAAAACAGGCCAGGGCCAGATGGTTTCAGTGCAGAATTCTACCAGACATTCAAAGAAGAACTAATGCCAATACTCCTCAAACTGGTCCATACAGTAGAAACTGAAAAAAAAAAAAAAACAAAACCAACCACTGCCAAACTCTTTTTATAAGGCTACAGCATCCTTGATACTGAAACCACTCAAAGATGCAACAAAGAAAGGTAAGTACAGACCAATCTTGTTCATGAATATTGATGTAAAAATACTCAATAAAACAGAGGCAAACCGAATCCAACAACATATCAAACAATCATCCACTATGATCAAGTAGCCTTAATCCCAGAGATGTAGGGATGGCTCAACATACAAAAAACTGCCAATGTCATCCATTATATAAACAACCTGAAAGAAAAAAATTCACATGCTCATCTCCTTAGATGTTGAAAATGCCTTTGACAAAATCCAAAACTCCTTCATGATAAAAGTCCTGGAGAGATTAGAAATAGAGGGGAAATCCCTAAACATAATAAAGGCAATGTACAGTAAGCCAACACCAAAATCAAACTAAATGGAGAGAAACGCAAAGCAATCCTACTAAAATCAGGAACCAGACAAGGTTGTCCTCTCTTCCCTTATCTATTCTATATAGTTCTCAAAGTTTTAGCTAAAGCAATAAGAGAGCAAAAGGATAATAAGGGGATACAGATTGGAAAGAAGTCAAACTATCTCTATTTGTAGATGGCATGATCATATACATGAGTGACCCCCCAAATTCTACCAGAGAACACCTATAGCTGATTAACGCCTTCAGCAATGTAGCAGGATATAAGATTAACTAAAAAAAAAAACAAAAAAACCAATAGCCCAAATCAATACACAAATGATAAAAAGGCTGAAGAAGTAATCATGGAAACATCACCCTTTATCATAGCTACAAATAGCATTAAATATCTTGAGAGTAACTCTACTCAAAGAAGTGACAGCCTTGTATGACAAGAGCTTTAAGTCATTGAAGAAAGAAATTGAAGAAGATATCAGAAAATGGAAAGATCTCCCATGTTCCTGGATAGGTAGAATCAGCAACGTAAAAGATGGCAATCTTACTAAAAGAAATCTACAGATTCAATGCAATCCCCATCAAAATCCCCACACAATTTTTACAGATCTTGAAAGAACAATACTCAACTTTATATGGAATAACAAGAAACCCAGGATTGCCAAAACAATCCTGTTAAATAATAGAACGTCAGGAAGCATCACCATCCCTGACTTCAAGCTACACTACAGAGCTACAATAATAAAAACAATTTTCTATTGGCATAAAAACAGACTTGTGGATCAATGGAATAGAATCAAAGACCCAGACATTAATCCACACACCTATGAACACCTGATTTTTGACAAAGAGGTCAAAAATATACAACGGAAAAAAGTATCTTCAACAAATGGTACTGGCATAACTGGATGGTAGTGTGTAGAAAAATGTAAATAGATCCAAATCTATCACCCTGCACCAAACTCAAATCCAAATGGATGAAAGTCCTCAACATAAACCCAGCCACACTAAACTTGATAGAAAAGTAAGTGGAAAATACTCTACAATGCACTGGAACAGGTGACCACTTCCTAAATATAACACCAGTAGCACAGACATGAAGAACAACAATTAATAAACAGGACCTCCTTAAATTGAGAAGCATCTGTAAAGCCAAGGACATGGTCAATAAAGACAAAACAACAATGTACAGAATGGGAAAAGATGTTCACCAACCCTAAAACCAAGAGAGGACAGATCTCTATAATATATAAATAACTCAACAAAAATCCAAATAATCCAATTAAAAAATGGGGTTCAGAGATAAAAAGGGAATTCTCAACAGAGGAATTACAAATGGCTGAAAGACAGTTAACGAACTGTTCAACATCCTTATTAGTCATCAGAGAAATGCAAATCAAAAAACTCTGAGATACCAACTTACACCTGTCAAAATGGCTAAGATCAAAACACAAATGACAGCCTATGCTGAAGGGGATGTGGAACAAGGAAAATATTCCTCCATTGTTGATGGGAGTGTAAACTCATACAGCCACTCTAAAATGGAGTATGGTGGTTCCTCAAAGCCTGGGAATCAATCTCCCCAAGGATCCAGCAATACCACTTCTGGGTGTATACCCTAAAGAAGCACATTCTTACCCCAAGGTCATTAGCTCAACTATGTTCATAGCAGCATTACTTGCAATAGCCAGAGACAATCTAGATGCCCTTCAACTAAAAAAAGGATTAAAAAATTTCGGTACATTTACACAATGGAGTAGTACTCAGTAGTAAAAAAAAAATAACATCCTAAAATATGGAGGCAAATCAATGGATTTGGACAGTATCATTCTGAGTGAGGTAACACAAGCTCAGAAAGATAGGCATGGGATGTTTTCACTCATAAGTTTATTTTAGACATAAATCACAGAATATCCAGACTGCAAACCACATCCCCCAAACAGCTAGATAACAAGGGAAACTTAAGAGAGACATCCAGGGATCCCCCTGGGAAGGGGAAATAGAGAAGATCTCCTGAGTAAATTGGGATCATAATGGGGAGTAAGCAAGGGGAGGTGGAAACAAACCATGAGAGATGGAGATGGTTGAGTGAGAGAAGCAACAGAGAGAGAAAACAAAGAAATGGATATCTTGATAGAGGGAGTCACTGTGGGGTTAGAAAGAAACCTGTGGTAAGGAAACCTCCACAAACCCACAAGATGTTCCTGGTTAGGACTCCTAGCAATAGTAGAGAGGGTGCCTAAACAGGACTTCTCCTATAATCAAATGAATGACCACCCTAATTGTCATTATAGAACTTTCATCCAGCAATGGATAGAGACAGAAGCAGGGATCCATAGCTAAACACCAGGTTGAGCTCCCAGTCCAGCTGATGAGAGCGAGGACAGAGTATATGAGCAAAGGGATCAGGATCATGTGGAGGAGACCCACAGAGACAGCTGATGACAGAGATGGCTATTGGGAGCTCACTGACACTGAAATAATTGCTGAGAAACCCTCATGGAAAGGAATGAAACCCTCTAAAGGTAGATGGCTGTCAAATGGTGTGGGCAGTTTGTGTAGCATCTTGCAGTAGGATCAGAATATGTTCCTGGGACATGAACTGACATCTTAGAGCCCATTTCCTATATACGAACATCTAACTTAGCCTTAATACTGGGATGAGGGACTTGAATGTACCTCAACTGGATATGTCAGACTGAACTGACACACCTTGGGGCTTCATGCCCTCCTTGGGAAATGGATGGGGCATGGGGTTGGGAGGCTGAGGGAGGACTGGGAAGGACTGGGAGGGACTGGGAGGAGGGAAGGGAGAGGAAATAGTGGTAGATATAAAAAAACCTTTGTAAATAAAATAAAGAAAGAATTCAAGCATTCAATCATCATTGAATATTTATTATGTATCCTGTATAATATAGTATAACTATATAACTATTTATATAGTTAATCCACCACTAACTGTAATGCTATAGTTAACATTGTATGTAAAGAGCCATGCTTGTATATTTCAATTTCTTACTAAAATTTCCTAGGACCAGACTTTAATAAGTCAAATGAATACTTTCCCAGAACTTTATATGTATTGCCAATTTGCTTATGGTGAAAGCCATATTCTTCCCTCAAAAGAAGAAAGTTTTCCATACTAAAGATTTATGTCTAAATTGGATGTTCTAATTTTCAAAATCTTTATCTGTTATGGAATATTAGTTAAAGATGTGTTACATTCTTTCATGCTGTGTAATATTTGTTTAATGATGTAAAAATGTATTGCATTCTTTTATGTTGCATTTATTTAACTCTATAAAGCTGTGCTACTTGACTCTTTGAAAACACTTGATTGGTGTAATAAAGAGCTGAATGGTCAACAGCTAGGCAGGAGAGGGCTACTCGAGACTGCCAGTCAGAGAGAATAAATAGAAAAGGAAAAGAGAGGAAGAGTGAGAAAAGGAGGAGAAAAGGAGAGAGGGGCCAACCATCCAGCTGTATAACCAGCAATGGAGTGGGAAGGAAAGAAAATATACACAGAAATAGAGAAAGGTAAAAGCCCAGAGGCAAAAGGTAGAAGGGAATAATTAAAAAAATAAACTGGCTAGAAACAAGCCAATATAAGGCTAGGCATTCATAAATAAGGGTAAGTCTCCATGTGATTATGTGAGAGCTGGGTGGTAGGCCTCCCAAAGAGAAAAAAATAAAAAAGAAACAACTACATTTATCAATCTAACAGGTACAAGTGTTATTTTAATTTTCCCCTAATTTTATATTACAAATGTCTCCAATACAGATGAATAGCTTTTTTACTTTGTGAATTTAAGGTTTTATTCTTCAAAAAGATGAGTGAAATCCTTATACAGCCCAACAGAATGGCATTATATAGCCCAAAAATATATATTAGAATACAGAACCATATAAAGTCACAGCCCAGAATGCAGTTCACTTGGCAAACAATATAGGTCAATGTTGCTTAACACATAGTTTTACAAACCATCTATCAGAATCATCTAAAATACATATTGAAAACAAAGGTTTCTGTGCTCACAATGTACACCATGATCAGAAGCAGAAGGAAAAGAAATGAAATTTCCACAGTCTCCCTAGGTGACTCACACACACTAAAATTTGGGATTCTCAGTAAATGATGGGATAGAAAGGAGCACCATATGCTAGAGCACTTTGGGACCTTTTATACTTGGCATTTCCTTGTCTTATCACTCATTCTGTAGTTCAGACAGGCCCAGGCTGCTTGAAACTAAAGGAAATTATTCTATCAAAACCTCCAAAGTGCTGGGATTATAGGAGCGAGAACCATTTTTTTTTCCCTTATGACTTTCTTGTAGGTCTTCTCCTCTCCCTTCCCCACACAATCTGTTCTCCCAGAGATCTGGTTCCATGAATCACCTTTAGCAGTGAGCATCAGACAAGTACCCTACCATTCAGCTACATCTTTATACTTCTTTATAGGCTTTCAAAATAAAACCATAAATACTATAAGACTATCTACTTCTTGTTTATAAGACCATCTGCTTGTTTCTCAGGCTTTACTTTGAATTCACTTCCCTGTTCCAACATCACTCACAAAGTATTTTTAAATGATTACTTTCAGTTAGGCACTATGTGCATGATAGTAAAGAGTTCAAAGACAAAAATAACCCATAAAACTTGATATTGGTAGATAAACTACTTTATAATTATAAATTTAATATGTTGAAAGTTATTTAAAAATTACTAGTTTTCATTTTCTGAACATTTGTATTGTGGGTATTGTATCAGGAACATATATGAGTGTGCATTCTCTGTAGTAACTCTGTTTCTTATAAATAGTATCTTTATTTTAGAAATGAGGAAAGTGAGACCAGTGCTACAGAACTATTCATCTTAGAGCTATGGTTAGAAAGCATGTCTGTTTGATTGAGGACAATCTGGTTTACATAGTCAATTCTATGCCAGCCAGGAATACATGGTGAGATGGTATCTCAAAAACTAATTTCTTTTTGTAGTAGAAATCTACTTGAGGGGTTGGACAGATGGCTCAGTGGTTAAGAGCACTGAGTGCTCTTCCAGAGGACCTGGGTTCAATTCCCAGCACCCAAATGGCAGCTCATAACTGTCTGTAACTCTAGCTTCAAGGCTGTACCACTGTACATAAAATAAAAATAAATAAATAAATCTTTAAAAAAAAAGAAATCTTCTTGAAAGGTCTAACATTATCCACTTCATTAGCATACATATTAACTGTGATTCAAAGTATTATAGTATTATATCCACAAACCCTCTAACAATTACATTTTTGTTTTAAAATACCTGAGGTACTACTCCCACTGCCCTCCGAAGACTTTCCAGGCTCACATCTTGTATATTTTGACCAGCAATGTAAATGCTACCTTTTTGAGGCTCATAGAAGCGGAATAACAGCCTCACTATTGTGCTTTTTCTGAAATTGAAGAGGAAGAAATCAGCATCTGTCATCATTATAGAAGCTCCATTTAAGTATAGTAATTATTTTACTATGATAAAAAATTCATATCCAGAATTATCAGTCAATAATGCAGAATTTTATAAATAACTAAAATACCCACCCTGACCCACTACCTCCTACAATGGCCACTTTCTTTCCTGCGGGGACTTCAAAAGATACTCCACTAAGGACTTTCTGTCCTTCAATATATTCAAAATGCACATTATCAAAGGCCACTGTGGCTGTCTGTGGTGTTATTTGAAGGGGAGATGCCATTACTTTGTCCTAGAAGGGAAGAAAAAAAAACAACTTAACATACTACTTAGAGTAAGCTTTTTAGACATGTAATTAACAAAGAGAAAAAGAAAAATATGGGTAAGGTTATGCAAATGAAATAGAGCCACTTCCAATTATGTTTCTTTCATTACTTCACAAAAAATGAGCAGGTAAGAAACTCCTACATACTTTAATTGCTGGGAAGACTTTCTTTATTTCTTTATATTTTTTGATTTTTATCAAGACATGGTTTCTCTGTGTAACAACAGCTCTGGCTGTCCTAGAACTTGCTTTGTAGGCCGGACTGGTCTGGAACTCACAAAGATCTGCCTACCTCTGCCTAGGAGTACTAGAGTGCTGGGATTAAAGGTGTGGGCCATCACCACCCAGGGAAGATTTTCTTGGTGAGAAGTTGGGGAAGAGATGACAGTGAGGAAACTGTCTAATCTAGTGATATAAAAATATTCTCCTAGATCAGTGGTTCTCAACCTTCCTAATGCTGAGACCCTTTAATACATTGTTCCTCATGCTGTGGTAACCCCAACCATAAATTATTCTTGTTGTTACTTTATAACTGTAATTTTGCTGTTGTTATGAATTGTAATGAAAATATCTGATAGGTAGGATATTTGATATATGACCCACTGTGGGAGGTCACAACCCACAGGTTGAGAACCACTGTCCTGGAACAACCCAATATTAGTGAGACAGTGTTTTATGTTCTTTTTGAAAAGGCTACTATAGGCATTACTTACTTTAATCCGAGTGTCTACCTTGAGCAAAGTAAACAAGGTGTTCATATCTATGAGTGCTTGTCTTGTCTCTCTATATACAGTTCCCAGGAAGTTAAGGGGTAATGAAAGTTGGAAAAGCAGTCCATTCACCATTACTAGATCTCCGACAGTAAGGGTACCTTATTATGCAGTTGGAAAAAAACCAAAAGGTGTAAGCTTTCCAGCTTAAGACAGAGTTTTATAGCCAGTTTCTATGACACATAGCTCTAAAAGCACATACTCAGCAACATTTAAGCTGACACAAGTTATGCACAGCATATGAATACACGAATTAGGTAATGTAGGAACCTGCTGTATATTGCATGGAAAGAGAAAAGCATACCTAACATATATGTGTAATATACAAAAAAGAACTATTTAATCAATGATAGAGCTGGAACACTAAAACTAATTTCCTTTTTTTCTTCTAAGATATAAACGAAGATTTCTTATATAGTATATAAAAAGAAAACTTATAAAAGCATATACATTAAAAATTAAAGTAAATGCTCTCATGACCAAGAAAGATGATATATCTCATATTAATGTTACACTGATGAATAAAGACCAGGTACAAATATTATATGGAAATAAAAAAAACCTACTAGAAAGCTACTGAATTATAAATTAATGACATTGTTTTCCAGGTCTACAAAAAATTAAAAATATTAGGTACTAAAAAAGGTGATGTCTCAAAGTAATAAAAACATTATTTTTTAAAAAGGTACATAAAAGTAGATTTTTTACATGGTTAATTTTTAAAAAATCTTCTAAAGAATTGGGTTACATGATAGCTATAATTTTCAACAATTCATATTAGCTTCTTCCTAGGTTTCCCAGCCTAAAAATAGGTAAACTGATGTTAACCCTCTTATGGTATTATTGTGGTGTGAAGAGCACAGTGTTTGGTGTGAAATAAAGTCTTAGTCTTTATTTCCTACATAATACTATATTTTTTATGATAGAACAAGTACAAGTATTTAAAACCAGACACATTGTTAACTTTGTCCTACAAGCTTGTTGGTTGAAGTGTATTTCTTAATTGCTAAACAGATAATTCATTGAATAAGAGTATGAAATGGTGCTGAAATATGATTTTAATTACTGTCTTAAGCAACATGAGTTTGAACAAGGGGATATATGGATAAAAAATATGACTTTATTCATAATTTTAAAAAATGTAAAAAAAAGATGCATCAGTCAGAATAAAAAAGAATTGGGTTATAGACCCACAAAGTGAATAAACAGCACTTCAATACCAAATGGCCTTACCCAATACTCTAAAAATAATTATAAATCTATATACTCAGCCCATTAAGACCTAACCACTGTCTTAGTTTTACAAGATCCCACAAAAATACCACCGCCCACAAGTCAACAAAAAACAACCTTATAAAAAACTATGCACCCTCCTGATAAATTTTATCCTCTAAAAGTTATAAATAATTACCATTCTAATAAAATAATTTACACTAATATATTCATATACTAATGCAAATATAAAATTATTTTATAG
>PVIH01014656.1:0-52819 GCA_004025045.1 Sigmodon hispidus | reverse complement strand
ATAGGACACAGCCCCAATAGTGTGCACAGCTGACCACAGCCTGCGATAGGACACAGCCCCAATAGTGTGCACAGCTGACCACAGCCTGCGATAGGACACAGCCCCAATAGTGTGCACAGATGACCACAGCCTGAGTTAGGACACAGCCCCAATAGTGTGCACAGCTGACCACAGTCTGAGTTAGGACACAGCCCTGACAGTATACACATCTTACCACAGGTAACTTCCCTTGTCTTCACTATTGGAGAACATCCTTGATTTGCAGACAGGTGTATGATCTGCTCTGCATCAGAAAAAGCTGGGAAGCTAGGAGCTTTCCCTCATACCCTGTCTCATGTGGCTTCTGATCCACTTTCCAAGTACCTCAAGTTCAAAACACATACAGGGTCAAGCCATAGAGCTCCATCATTGCCGTTCCATTCATATTGAAGAGTGTTGACATGTCAGTTCTGTAAGTTGCTCAAGAGCAGAAAAGACGGCAACAGGGTGCCAAGGCAACCAGTTACAGTGAGTGAGCCTGGGGTGGCTTTAAACTGAAGGAGAAACCAGACAAAACAGCACTAAGAAAAATTACTACACCGTATCAGTATGCTCTGCAACATGACCCAATTGGAACACAAACCTTCTGAGAGTATCCAGACATTCCTGAAAATATATGACATGTATGTACACGAACGAGCCAGTTAATGTGGGGGAGTAGTGAGGGGAGAAGATTCTACTACTGTCCAAGGACAAGCATGTATGTCTCTTGACATGGGTCTGTATTTTGACACTTATTTTGGCAATGAAACAGAAATTAGGACAGAAGGAAGAGCCACTTAGAGAGGGGCTGTTTACACACCCTTGTGTATATACACATACAAGTAACAAAATAGAGAAATCCATTACAGTTTAAATATTTTGTGATCTTTTTCTTGTGGTTTAGGATATAAAGAAGAAGCATCAAAGACATTCTTTACCACAAAAGAAATCAAGGGGAGGGGGAAACAAGATCAAAATAGCCAGAAACACCAAAGAAGGCACTATAGCAGAGCCAATCCAACCAGCAGTGGATGGCACAGCTGTTATAAGACAAAGGCCAAGCTCTGTGCCGGTGATCAGGGTGCCCTGTAATTTGATGTAATAGGAAATAGGCTTATGGACCAAAGCATACTGTAATTATTAGAGTTCAGAGAAGAAACTGGTGATATCAAAAGATATGGGAGATAAAATATGGTTTGTAAAGGCTGTTTAGAGATGGAAGCAAAAGACAAAAGACAAATTTGTCTTGAATTAAAGAGGAAGACCCAAGAAAGCCATGGTGGGCAAAGGGAAAGCTGCCATGGACCGGGTGCTTGATTGCTGGCTGGCAGCTGGAAGGCCCCCAGCTCCAGAGGCTGTTACAGCTGAGTCCTTGATTAGCTCATTTGCTCTGCAGATATGAAGCACACAACAGGCTATAAGCACAGTGTGAGCAGTGAAGAAATGTCACAAGGGACCCTGCCCTCTCAGGACTGACAAACTAAGGGAATAGACGAGATACCTTGAGTATGGCAGTTTCACAGCAAGCCTCTGAGAAGCTAACAAGGGAACTGACATCTACAGGGCATGAAGAAGATAAACTCAAGAGGACCTGAAGAAGGAATGAGCGAGAAGCAATAGCCCAATGAAGAAGCCCTGAGGAGACAATGTGATATTTTAGGAGAGGCAGTCTCCCTGGCTGTGTGTTGAGGTGGGAGTGTGGTAGGAGCTTCAGTAGCAGAGGGAAGCAGAGACAGGAAGCAGGTATGGCTGGCTGCTACACACAATCTAGATATTAGCCTGGGGACAACAATTAAAACAATGTAAGTTTAAAAACTGGTTATACACTATAAGGTTTACAAAGATTAGCCTATATGTCAAGTCAGAATTTTAGCACGATCAGTACACAAGCAGGACAGGCACTCTGGTAGATCATCACTGACACCCACTAAGCAAGAGCCAATGGCATCTTTGATATGGACACTGCCTGTGAATAGAGATGAAGAAATGATCACCTCAATGTGCACTGAAGGCATCCCCCAAGATGTTCTGATAAACGAGATGTGGGGTGTGGTACAAAGGAAAAGAAAAAAAATTAAAGAACACTTTTAAATCCACATTATGGTAGAGCCATTAGTTGAAAAAAAAAGGCACACAAAAGAGAAACTGAGGAAGGGAAATCAGTATTTCTATTTTGCATATGTAAGTTCGAAACAATCATTTAATGTCCCAGCGTTATCTGAAATAGGCATTCTGATATTCAAGTCTGCCATCTAGGGGAAGCATCAGAGCTAAAGATGTCATTTTGTTAACAGAAGCATTTTGATGTTACACTGAAAGTTGAGACTGAATGTATTTTCTTAGACTGACACCACATACTGAAAAGGGACTACCTAGATCCCAACTAAGCATGGGACATTCTAACTCTTAAGAAATGTTCGCAGAGCAGGCAACTCACTGTGGAGCAGCCAGGCACACAGACGGGAAGGGGGGGGCGCCTCCAGGGCACAAGGAAATAGGAGAAAAACAAGCTATAAGGAATGAGGGATCAATAAGGTCTAGAACTGCCAAGTGCTTGAGAAGACAATGACTTAAAGGAACCACCAGCCCTAAGCAGGTGGTGGTCCCTGGGATCCACAATGACAGCACACTGTGATGGTAAGGGATGAGATGTCATTGGAGTGAGGAGCAGGACCACTGCTTCAAACTGGATCTGAGAGATATGAACCGGTGAGCCAGAGCAGCAGCTGGAGGAAAAGGTGATGGGAACTTCATGGCCAATGTTTTTCTGCTTCCCAAGCAGCAGAAGAGTTACAAATGCAAGAATGACACACAAGAGCCTCAAGTTTAGGCTGAGCCACTGATTCAATAAATACCACAACTCTTATTAACCATCTATACAAGATGCAGGGCCCCATGTTAGGAACTGGAATGGAACTAAAGATATGTGTCCAGATTTCCAGCACCCAAGCTCTTGCCAGACAGTGGCATTCTAATCCTGCATGTAGAATGTTACCAAAATTTGCTCACAAGGAACCAAAACACTTCAGTTCATACAGATTTCATTAGTAGAGGCTATCTGTAAGAGCATCTATCCTACCCCTACCTGGCCCAAGACACATACACAACACAGGGTGGGGTGGGGGGAATGGGACATGGCATGATAGGGAGAGAGAGAGACAGAGGGAGAAAGAAAGCACACATCATTAGGCTGGCCTTGCAGATGTCAGAAAAGAAAAACAGAGAAATAGAAGTGAGCAAGCTTAAAAATAATGCTGACATTTGGGAAACATTTCTTCATTTATAAAAGTGTAGAGAAGATGAAAAGCAAAAAGTAAGAAATGCAAAGGTTTCCACAAAGAGAGAAAGCTGCAACTGTGGAGGGGCCTCAGAACTCACAAGAGCTAGAACCTGCAGCACCTCTCCTAAAACATTTTCATTTGTTTCCGAGAAACCCTCAGCTACTCAGATGAGGAGACCGGGAACATGAGGAAGAGCGTTGCTCAGATTCACACAGCTATGTGAAAACAGACATGCACACCACTGTCTCTTGGGAATATAGTGGCATCGATTTAGATTACATTAAGAACAAATTTTGTAGAAGTGGGAGGTCAGATAATATATAACATTCCCAATTTGGGGTGCTCAGTCAGCAATTTTTGTTCACTTTGCAAAGGTCAAGTAAAAACTTAGACTAAAGTAAATATTATAATACATTTAGTTTGTTTCACTGATTTGTTTTTCTTTTGAGTCAAGATCTCAATACGTAGCCTTGGCTTGCTGGAATTCTCTCTGTAGACTAGGCTGCCTTTAAGTTCACAAAGATCCACCTGCCTCTGCCTCCCAAGTGCTGGGATTTAAGGGGAGCACCACTGTGTACTGCTTTTATACATACCTTTTTAAAAGCCTAGGTAGTAGCTAGTGTTACATAGATATGTTTGATGAAATAAAAATCTGAAGTTACAGAACCTCTTTGGAAGACACACACACACACACACACACACACACACACACACACACACACGGACATACACAGACATGGACAGAGACACTCTTCAGACCTACTTGAGAGTAAGTGGCAGGCATTGTACCTCAGTGGTGAAATACCATTTAGTATCTAATATCTGGTATGCTGGACACATGCTACTAGGATGAAGCTGATTTTCAGCCTTTTTTAGTAGATTTAGGTCAATAAATAACAATAAGCATCCACAGCAATTATACATTATATAAATATTCAACTTGGCATATGTAAGTTACATACACATATATAATAAATTAGGTATAGGTGTTTGCATGTGCATACTTAACAACATTTTGAAAACATGAAACTGCATTGATACCTCCAACTTCATTCAGCTCAGTACCCTAGGATCTGTTCTATATTTCACCCTTCCACATCTGCAACTCTATCCTCCGACAGTGAGAAACCAGCTTCCATCATCCATCTTCATTTTTCCCCACTTACCCTGTATGTTAGTTAACTAGTCTTGTTACTACAACAAAATACCTTGTTTATTTAGGCTCATGGTTTCAGACAGCCACAGACACTTACAGAGGGAAGGAACTGTATGATGTTGGCTTTGTTCACTTCACACAGCAAAACTAGAAAGCAGGAAACCTGAGGTCATAACATGGTGGGGTAGAGGTTACTTTCTAAGGTCTATAACTCCAGAAGTCTCCATAGTTTTAACCATCTCAATACTGTTAAGAAGCTTTATGTCTCTTCTGAGACTCAAGGCTAACTCTTAGTTGTAAAGGTCTGTTAAATCAAAAAGAAAATCATATGCTGCCAACATATAGTGGTATATAGTGAATACTCCCATCCAAAAGAGAGAAACAAGGGGATAGATAACATGGACAAGAGACTAAAGAAAGGCCAACACCCAGGAGGAAAAACATGTCTGACACATGGGGCTTATGGTGGAGTCCAGCAGTCACAGGAAGCCCCACCCCTTTGACGCAGATGCCTGAAACACAAGCAGCCTCCCTCTCAGACTGCATCTCCTTGGTGCCTGCACTTTGCCTTTGCAGATGTTCCACAGTCCTGGCTCCTCAAACGTGCTGTGGTCTCCAAAGTAACAGACTTCCCCTTCGCATCATCACACACTAGCTAAGGAGCTCCATGAAAGGAATCTGACCCTGCCACACACTGCCTGTCCTAATTGGCTTTCTTTGGAAGTTTTGTTCCAACCTTCATGACGCCAAAACCTGTACACTCTGCATGCTCATAAAGCACAGAGAAAACCCCAGGCTCTGTAACCAGCCTGAGATACACCTAGCTACACCGTCAGTTATTACAGCAGTAAAGTGGCTGTCCTTGGCCTGTGGCTGCAGCAGCCTCTAAGTGTCTTCCTGGGTGACTTGGGGAAAAACACTTTCCTGGGTGGTATCTCCTCAGCCTATATCCTAAGGCACCCTCATTTTACAAGACAGTCTTTCATGTAAACTTGCATGCTTCTGCTCTGGAGCCTTTAGGTAAGGGCTTGCCTTGAAGGTAATTTTCTATTGTCCAAGAGCTCACCAGTTCTCATGCCAATGCATGTTCAAGCTCTTTCCTTGTCAAATTGTGTGTCCACAATTTCTACTCTTTTGTTCTCTGGGTTTTCACTAGAAATCTAGTTAAAAGCAACCTGAAACAGCTGGGCTACAACTTAAATGCTACATTGTATTAAAAAGTATTCCACTCAATATTCCTGTCTAAAAGCTCATGAGCCAGGCAGGCCTTCGCTGTTTACATTATTGTTGGCATATTGATCTTCTAAAATCTCACCAAAATAGCCATTATTTTCTGCTTATGATATTCTAAGTCTAGCCTGTAGCTCCCAATTTCTCCATAATCTGCTAGATAGTCACAAAAGCTTACAATAAAATGTTTAGTTAGGTTCACCACAACAATTTCCCACTTCTTGGAACCAATTGTCCCTATGTTTTATGTCTGTAATGAAAATGCCCAACATAAAGAACTTAAGTGGAGAAGTCTCTACAGGCTCATGGTTCCATGCCTATCCTGCAGGGAAGGCATGGCTACCGGCCCATCTCCATCCTCAGCACCTCAGCATCTCAGCACCAGGGATCACTACTTCCTCATACGAAGGCAAGCAGAGAACGATGAGACAGACTCTAACTGGAAGTGGGCAGAACCTTCAAAGATCTGCACTCAGTACCTAGTTCAATTCCATAAGTTTCCAAGCAGTGCCAATATGTGCTTTGAAACCATGCATTCAAAACACGGGCCTGTGAGGGACATTCTACACTCAATTCCTAACCAAAGGCTACTACAGCTTTCCAGTCTCATCCTTATCTATCATATTATGTTGCTGTAACTATAAGCCTAATTAGACAAAGGCACCCTGTATCCTGAAGTCATGGGAGGGGTAGTAACCGCTTATTCATTATCTTTACTAAATCACTCTCAAGTCTACTCAATCCAGAGGGAGGAGAAAGAGCTACATGGTTCCTTGTCAATGTCACTTCTGAACAATGCACATTTTTTTCCATATATTTCACCTTCTACAAAATAATAACAAAATTTGTGGATTTGGGGACAAATGAATTTGGGGAAGAAAAGTATGTCTGCTTTTTCCCAAGAGCTATCTGTAACATGTACATATATATCATAAGGCACCATGTACAACAAAGGAGGTGCTTGCGGAAACAGATGATCACATCATGAAAAGACCGCAGTGACTCCCAAACAGTTCAGAAGGCCTGAAATACCGCTTTAAGCCTGGAATTGTTAGCATTCAATTATGCCTTAATTTAATCTCTGGAACCTAGACAAGGCTGTAGCTCCTCTCTCTGCCAGTAAGTAATTAAGTCACCCATATAAAATTATGGAATAAGTTATGAATACAATTTTCAGAACTTACTAGGATTTTAAGCATCCAAGTTAAAGAACTCTATGGAACTTGTGATTTTCTTCTGCTTTAAAAATCTGTTTTACAGACTTCTGGTAATACCTAATATATGAACTAATTTTCCATTTCTACCTCAGGCCCTGCATCTGTTTACTGTGGCCCATCAAGTACCATATTCTGATCCATAGGTTCTTCATTAGCACTGTGGGCCCCTAAGGCCCATGATCCCCTCTTGCCAGGAACAGGATGCAGTGGTTGATCTAGTGAGTAGCCTGGAAACCCAGTGAGCTGCCAGAGAACTTGACTGCACACACATTTCTGGGTGGCAAGTTCCCAGGACTACCCTTCATGTGTTCACTCTGCTGTTCTGGTCTCTTATACCTAAACCTCATCCTACCTCCCATTTTTCCTGCAAAGATGATCAAGAAAACCACTAAACTTGAAGATGAGATACACATTCTAGCTTCAACCCTCTTGGAGTCTTCCAGTATAGTTTTACTACTCAGGATACATAACTGGTACTCAAAGAACTTCACATACATACTGTATAAACTTGATAGGTTTGGATACGTGTAATCACTGGTGACACTCACCACCATCACAAAGGTGACAGACATCCAACTCCCCTCCCCCTTCATTTCCTATGGCAACAATGATTCTGGGATTCAACTCTTGCCTAAGAAATATTAGGAAAGCTACTGAGAGTCTCCTGGGGGTGCTGTTTGACTGGCGAAAAGAGGGCTGAAGAGACAGCTCACTAGCAAACTTGTATGTATGTGCAAACACACACAAATGATGCACTGCCCTAAAGCCATGGCAGCCATGTTGCTGCCATGATGTTAACAAGCATGAGAATAAGAGACCAACAGCTGACTACAGCAGAACAGAAAGATAAAAATTTCAGGGGCTTGGTTACTCAACATGAAAATCAAGATCATCAACATCCACTTCCTTTCTTCATATAGCATTATCTTCCCAAAGGATGCACACTAGTGTACAGGAGATCTTACGTTCTTCTCCCCCCCTCCCCCGCCCCAAGAAGCATCATGGAGAATACACAGTGTTCTAATCTACCAACACGCCACCATGTTGAACCTTGCTAAAGTGACATCTAGCTTGCTGGTGATAATTTCTATTGCACTCTTTATTTTCAGAACACAAAGGCCCCTAGAAAGTTCAGCATGTTATGACAAAACTTAGTGTGGGCTCCACATGTGTGTGGGGACTCCTAGCATCTTCATAAATTCTTAAAGGGTCTGATTGCCATTAGGAAAAGACAAAAGCTCTGAACTAAACACTTCAGAAGGATACATTTTCAGAAAGACTTGTCCATATTTTTGCAATTCAGATTTTAAACTGATGCATAAAATGTGTTTTAAATGGTAATTTAACCATTTCCAATATATGGGACAAAGTACAAAGCCAAACAGCTGGGCTTCAATGGCAGTGTTAACTCACACAGATCAAGGAGTTCTGGATCTTTGAGTGCAAGGCCAAACAGCTGGGAGTGGTGACCTACGCCTTTAATCTACAACTCCTGAGACAGAGATCTTTCTGCATTTCTGTGAGTTCAAGGCTGTCTTCCAAATAGAGTAGCTCACCCCTTTAATCCTAACCTGCATGGGATACAGCTGGGTGAGAAGGGTATTTAAGGCAGTCCTAGGAAAACAGCAGCAATTAGAAGAGAGACCAGGGGCAAGCTGGAAGATAGCTGGGTGATATTTGACTGTGGTGTTTCCTCTCTCTGATATTTCAGCCTTTCTCTGATATCTGGCTCTGAGTCTCTTTCATTACAATCAGAATTCGTGCTACACTCCAGCACCATGTCTGCCTGCACACTGTCTACCATGTTCTACCATGATGATAATGGCCTAAACCTCTGAAACTGTAAGGCAGCTCCATGAATGTTTTCTTTTATGAGTTACCATGGTCATGGTGTCTCTTTACAGCAACAGAAACCCTAAGTACGGCAGTCTAGATGGCTGGGGAATTCAGATAGCTCATACTTTCACATGGCTGGGATAGCAGGGATTAGAACTGAAACCTTATGGCAATATTACCAAAGCCGAGATGTGATGTGAGATGTTTCTCTGTATGCTGTGAATCATCATTGGATAATAAAAGAACTGTTTGACCTATGGCGAGCCAGCTTATAGACAGGCAGGAAATCCAAGCATAAAGGAGAAGGGTAGAGTCAGAGGGAGATGCTGTGAGGTGCCTCTG
The DNA here is from genome assembly GCA_004025045.1 of Sigmodon hispidus. Lineage (NCBI taxonomy): Eukaryota > Metazoa > Chordata > Mammalia > Rodentia > Cricetidae > Sigmodon > Sigmodon hispidus. The sequence continues at coordinate 43,736 of PVIH01014656.1, read as the reverse complement.
AGAGAGCAGCATATAAAGGAACTCAGGTAAACCACAAGCCATGTAGCAAGACATAGATTAACAGAAATGAGTTAAGATGTGAGAGCTAGCTAGCAATAAGCCTGGGCCATATGACAAACAGTTTGTAATTAATATAAGATTGTGTGATTATTTGGGACTGCTGGTCTGGATCTCGGGCCTAGTCTGGGTCAGAATCTTCTGACTACACCTGAGAATCAAAACCCCAACAAAGTGTGGCCAGAATCGATGGAGACCTCGGAACAGACTTCCCTTCCTGCCTTCTTACAGAGCAGACTAGCAGCCTGGCGTAAGACACTTCTACCTCCAAAAACTGTCCTAAAATCCCATTTAAATAAATGTTTATATAACCCCATAATAAATATTAATCCTTTATATAATATATTATAATAAATAATTCAAACAATACCTAGCACCCTAAGTGAGATTAGCTCTCCAAGCCAGCCCCTGGGCCGAGGAGGTTGTGCTCCCCATTCTCCCACCCAGAGGTTCCATCTAAAAATCACACCCCAACCCCACCTCCAAGCTGTTAAAAGCCACGCCAAGTGCTCAGGCTGTCCCAGGCTGTCTCAAGCAGGCTGCTGACGTTCTTAACAAACACACAGGCGCCCCAGAGGCTTTGGCCCCAGGACTATGTATGACTAAACCCGCCCTGTTAAGCAAACAGTTCTAAGACTGGGCCTACCCAACAGCTAAGGCTACAGGTGTGCACCACCGTGCCCAGTGATAGAACAACTTTTCTCCACTTCCAACAACTTAATCTAAAAGCCATTTTCTCTTTGTCAGCAGGGGCTTTCAGTCCTTTGGCTAGACAAACCACAGAGAGACTCCACCCCCACAAAACAGCCAAGCCACGAACCTAAATCTACACGTGCCTGTCCAAGATTGTTAAACGGCAGCTACCATTGGCTTTTCAACGCAAGACTTTATTATATCACTCTAACTTCATAAGACATTACTTTTATAACAATTATTTATTCAGTTTAGTCTGTCGCACACACGTGGCCATATCTGCCTGGCCCCGCCTACTCTTGCTGTGCTCCAAAAAACAAGACATTAAATGCGAGTACAATAACTATTAGCCACTATATCTAGTTAAAATAACTAAATATTTGACAATTATTTTCCAAACAATGCCTAACAATTCATCTTCTCAAGATTTTACGACTTTCTTTACAACTATAACTAAAAATTTCTTACATGACTATATTTCTAAAAGTTTCAATCCCTCACTCTTGTTACTTTTTAGCTTGATTCTATATTTTATATTTCAAAAAAAAAAGGCCTGATACCCATTCTAAATATAAAATGACAATTAAATAAAAGATTTAAAATCTAAAAATAAACAATTACTCTCGAAGATATGTGATATACATACTACAAGCAATAAAATAATAAACAAAGCTACTTTCCTAAAACTTGGTTATGACACACTTTCAGATAAGATTTCTTCCTCAAATATAAGTTTAAAAATATACAAAAAATTACAGACTTTACATTAATGATAAAAATAAAAAACTTTGAAATTATGTTAATAAAAAATAAAAAATTGTTAATTCTATAAGATCATTAAAAAGATTGTCTAACCAAGACAATCAAGCCTTAAAAAAAAAAAAAATAAAAAATAAAAAATAGTATCCGGGGCTGGAGAGATGGCTCAGCGGTTAAGAGCACCCTCTGCTCTTCCAGAGGACCCGGGTTCGATTCCCAGCACCCACATGGCAGCTAACAACTGTCTGTAGTTCCAGTTCCAGGCAAACACCAAGGCAAATAAATAAATAAATAAATAATAAAGTTTAAAAAAAAAAATAGTATCCAAACTTCAAAAATAAAAAGACTATGTTACCATACTAAAAAGTTTTAAGACACTATTTACCCAAAACAATTTAAGATTTTCTCCTATAGGGGCTGGAGAGATGGCTCAGCGGTTAAGAGTACCCTCTGCTCTTCCAGAGGACCCGGGTTCGATTCCCAGCACCCACATAGCAGCTAACAACTGTCTGTAGTTTCAGTTCCAGGCAAATAAATAAATAAAGTTTTTTTTTTTAAAAAAAAAAAGATTTTCTCCTATAAAATGTTGTAATAAACAAATGTTCTGCCTAAGATAGTCACCCTAAAAAAAATACCCCTTCTCCACCAATATTGTTTCCAGTTACAGGTTAGACAAAAAAAAAAAAAAGCCCCCTAAATTTGTAAGACATAATTATAAGCCAATCCATATAAAAAAATACAAAAAAAATCAAAAAAGCCATATTGTTCCACAAAATCCACTCCATTTTTGTCAAACAGATTCTAAATAAATAGTCAACAAAAAATAAAATAACTTCTAATGATTAAATGCAGCTAAGCTTACACTTACAATAATAAAATTAACTTAAAATAAGACCATAAAAATTCAAAGACAAATTAAAAACTTTTCCATTTCTCAAGATCAAATCCTTAATAAAAGCTTGCTTACAGATATAAAAATTCAAACTACTTACAATGAACATTCCTTGTTACTATGCCATACTACTACATTAAATGCTTAAAAAAAAAAAAAAAATTGAGACCCAAAACAAAAAATTAAGTCATATACCAAAGTCTGACAAGACTTAAAAAACCTTATATTAATTTTCTACGAAGACTAACCCAGACTACACATAAAACAATATCAAATCCAAAAGTTAAAAAACATTACTTTCTTTGGCCTTTGACTATACAAATCTAAAATATAAAAAATACCTATGCCATTAAAGATCAAATCTACACCCATAAAAAAATAAATTCAATAAACAATCAATACTAAATCTCTCCATTGTGACAAAAAAATTAAATAAGTCAAACTATTGCCAATATTAAAATAAAAATCAAAACATCACTTATTTTAATTATAATAAACCAAGCTATGTAAAAAAAATTTATATACAAGATACTTATAAAAATACTGCCCATTTTAAAAATGATTCAAACAAAAATGTCATTACCTTCTAAGTTACACAAAACATATGACAAAAACCAACATTAAACAAATAACTACAGAGCCACAAAAAACAAATCACACAACCCTTTACCATCAAAAATCGCCTCTCAACTCAAATCTCAAAGCCAAAAAAATTCAATCATATCCAGTAACAATAAAAAAACAACCTACTCAAGACAAATATCTAATCTAATTCCTAAAATAAAAGACTATACAACATTAGTAAAACAACTTTTAAAAAATTAACAGTTCCAAATAAATCAAGAAAGCATATATTTTAACAAACCTCCATAAATAAATAAAGACCAAAACTAAAAATATAAATAAATAATATTTATATCCAAAGCTTAGTTGACACAAGAGCCAACAGTTCAATCATAATCCCACAATAATGACATCCAAAATAGCCTCTAAAGAATACATAATCAATTTCTAAATATTAAAACAATATCTCAAATAAAACAAAATATAAGATAACTTAAATACATGAAACAAAAAAAACCAAAATAATTAAGCCATATATGGCTAACATAACAATAAATTTATAAAGTCATAACCTTCTACAACAATAAAATACCCATATTAAAATGTAGACCAAAAACTAAATAATGTTCCTAAAAACAATATTTTAAAATGCTGTACAAAACAATCACCAAACATTCAAGTTACACAAAAACACAGCTCACTACTAAACCCATGAAACACTCACATTACCTTTAAAACAGTTAACAAAAAAGCCTATTGAAGTTCAACAATAGCCCTTAACAAAAGAAATACTACAAACTCTAAAACAATACAAAAACAATTACAACCTCAACATATTTAAAAAAAAAAAAAAATCAACCAGTCCATAAAATTCTCCTATATTTACTGTCAAAAAAAAAAAATCTAAAAAATAAGAAATAGTCTGGAAGGTAGAGGTAGTAAGACAATTCATTAAAGACCAGCCTGAGCTACACAGAGAAAGTGTGACTCAAAAACCAAACCCAAAGCCAGGAGGATGGCTGGGCAGCTAAGGGACCAGCAGACCTGACGCCCCAAGCTGGAATTCCAAAGTGAGAGTCAACGCCTACAAGCTGTCCTATAACCTCCACATGTGTGCCGTGCCCTCCCCAATAAACAGGCAATGTAAAAACAAACAATTTTAAAATCCAAAACAATGAAAACAAAAAGAATACTAAAAATAAGGGTCACCCATCAAACTCAAAAAGCTACATTATACAGTACCCAGATCTAGAAAGGTCAAAAGTGAAGGCACGAAGAATCAGTGAAAGAGGCTGGCGGCAGATAAGGTACTGAGCACCAAGAAACTCTGAAGGAAACACTAAAGGAAAACCCCAGACTAAATACTATACAAGAACAAATGGTGTGCACCATACCACAGGCATGTGAGGTTGCTCACCTGTGTACATAATGGCAACGACTGCCTGAGGGACGTGCAGTCCTTTAAGCACAGCTAAGGGGAGTTTCAGGGTCAGTTTTCTAATTAGTTAGGCAAGCAGCAGTTACATTAGCATGTTTTTAATTGGCTGAGATTTAGTCTTACTATTTTCGAACGAGTCTGTACAAGCTTGGATGTGACTCTGAAGGGGGCTGCTGGCTTTGTCCTTGAGAAAGTGTGAGACTGACTGACTTAGGCCCTCTGGGTTTGTTCCCTCCCTTCACCCTCAATGTGAGGGTCTTGGAGCTAGATGGCCCTTTGTTAAAAAAGATACCCGTTTGTCCTTCTCAGGAAACTAGAACCTAAATTCATTTATGAAAGTGGAAGAGTTTGACCCTTTCAATGCCACATGTTGACCACTGTTTCTGCTACATAACATGAGCAATTATTAAAATATGTAGAACAGTACACTTTAAAAAGGTAAATGTCACTATATTTAACTTATTAACTTTAAAGTGGCAGAAATAACATGTTTATGAAATAACTACTAAGAAATCAAAGCTACTCATGCCAGGTCAACTGATGCTGAACTAGTTTAGCGTCTGAGAAACAGTCCCAGGAGGTTTTAAGCTGTAGAAGATCTTTATACATGTTCGAGACTCTATGTTGGAATAAACTTCATACTAGAGTTAGACACGGAATTATTTACTAATAGGGGTCACATGAAGTGACTTTGCTGTGGAAACAGCAGTAAATCTTAACATTCCATACCATGCCTTCCAGTTGAAGACATATCTGAGAATTACAATATTTATTGGTTTTTAAATTTTCTGGTAGTTACAGAAAATTTCACATAGATATCTCATCTGCTTCTCCCAGTAATCCAGCAAGGCTGGCTGGGTAAATCACCACCCTACCTTACAGATGAGCAAATAAGGCCCAGTATTTTTTATATGACTTGTCTATAGTCCTGAAATCAGAATAAAATCAGAAAATGAACCATGACATTCTGATTCCAGATCTAATATTTTTCTCCCCACATTAGGATGCAATTAAAGGTACCATACCTTAAAACTCTTTCCCAAATTTCCAACTACCAAGGTAACTGAAGCTCACACTAATCCACAAATACTGCTCTAAAGATCCTGATATAAGTCCCATAAAATTAAAATGCAGGTACAGCAGAAACAAGTTTTTTTCTGGAAGGAAAGCTACTAGTCAGAGGGAAAGAAAGCAAGCATACTTTCTTTTTTTTTTTTTTTTTTTTTTAAACTTTATTTATTATTTATTTGCCTTGGTGTTTGCCTGGAACTGGAACTACAGACAGTTGTTAGCTGCCATGTGGGTGCTGAGAATCGAACCCGGGTCCTCTGGAAGAGCAGTGCATGCTCTTAACCGCTGAGCCATCTCTCCAGCCCCGCAAGCATACTTTCATATTAACGTCCCAACACCCTCAAGGGCAGGCAGTACAACTCCCTCACACATGGAAAGAGTCTGGACCAGGAGACTCTGAGAAACTTGTCCACAGTTCTATGTTTACCAAGGATGGAAAGCAGAATCTCATCCAGGTCTTTCTCCCTTTAAACTTTCTCCCTCTTCCTTGACCCGAGGCCCCTAAGTCTACACGTTTGTAAAGAATGAGTCAAAACTTTAATAGTTCCAAATACAGCTTTGAATCTTTAAAAGGCATTATGGTATCTATCGCTATTCTTCATCTCTAAAATGATAGCAAAGTACTTGTGTTTTGTTTTCAAAATTGTGTCCAACCGCTCTGGTGCCTTGAGAAGGCGGATTTCTCCAACAGTAGTTTTCTGATGCAACCATCCTCTTCTGTGGATGCCGCTGGGATACAAACTGACTTAGTCTGACACCAAAGAGAACAATATGCAAAATGGGCAAAAAATGTAATCCTAGGAATTGTAATGTTTCCTTAGAATGCTATCCCAGCTTCGAAATGGTATGCGAATAGATAAGGGAGAATAAATGGCTTATTTTGGAAGAAACCTTCTAAATTCTACACAGCAATTACCATAAAAACACTTGAGAGTAGGGGTGACAAAGAGTGGTCTTAATGCTGCTTTCTGGTGGATTTATCTTTATTGGCTATTATTTAAAAAAACCAAGTGAGGAAGAATACACATGATCAATTTATATCATTATCAGCTTCTAGGCTCTGTGTGTGTGTGAGTGTGTGTGTGTGAGTGTGTGTGTGTGTGTGTGTGTGTGTGAGTGAGAGAGAGAGAAATGCACATCATTGTCTTGCTCAAATATAATTTGCAAAATGAAATTCATTTTGCTTGTCAAGTGCAGATAAAAGAAAGAAATGAAAGAAATATTTTCGATGTAAAAGGCACCTTTCTCAACCCTGAACTAGTTCACACAAAAAGATGACTAATTCAGCTGCCTGGAAGTTCATGTGTGCAGAGCATGGCTGCAGACCTGGGGCGTCTTCACTTCACATTTGTGCTGCCTTTAGTCAGCTCCCTTCATCTGCATCTCTGACAGCTGCTTCTTCAGCTGTGAGGATGCTGTTCTCTCTATAATCACCCTTTATCTCCATTCTGTCCAGCTAAAAAAACATTACATTATAGAATACAATTACCTGGCCTAAAAGTGATAAGGAGTGGTAATGTTCTGAAAAGTATTTTGCTTTATCTTACCAAAGTACTTTTTAAAGGAGATTATTTATAAATTGTGCCACACTTTATAGTCAATATACATAAACATATGAAATATCAACACTGTAACAAAAATATATCTACTTCTTCTGCAATGAGTACCTGTTTCAGTGCAGAGGAAAAAAATTTGTAAAACACACAATTATCCCTTACAAGTTTATTGTTACTGACTGCATTATTTGTATTAACATGAATATTTTTTCAGCTTACCCTATGTAATATGATTCAAGTTAAACTTCCATGCAAAGCAACACACAACAGCCAAATTTGGACCTCCAGTCAGTCTACTGTCAACAGCCCACATTCCCCACTGTGCCACTCACTGCTCTATGAGGAATAGTGAAGGCTGACTGATGCTTTCTCACAAAGAACATCTGAGGGGAGAGGCAGAGCGAGACTGAAGACTCTCTAGCCTGTCATCATCAGCCTTTCCCTCAGAGAACCTTACTATCACAGCAAGAACGTGTCTGCTGTTTCACTCTTCTACCCTGCCCCGTCTCTATGTTAATTCCAGGTACACAAGAAACGAACAGTAAATATCTCTACACAAACTAATGTTCAATGCCTAACCATTCTGAATTAGAAGGGAAACTGAATGAATATTTATACGTGTGTGTGTGTGTGTGTGTGTGTGTGTGTGTGTGTGTGTGTGTGTTGATGTTGTTTTGGTGTCTCAAGCAAGGTTTCTCTATGTAGTCCTGAACTCAGAGGCCATCTGCTTCTGCCTCTTGAATGTTGGGATTAAAGGTATGTACCACTAGGCTCAGTTTGCTTGTGGATATATATATTTTCCAGATAAGCTGATTCCCTCAGGCCCCAACCAACCACTTGTTTAAAATATAAACAGATTTTGTTCCAAATATTTAAAATGAGTCATATAGCATGGGAGGGCACAATGCATGACTTTAATCCCAGCACTCAAGAGGTGGAGGCAGGGCGATCTCTGTGAGTTCCATGCCAGCCTGGTCTATAGAGTTAAGTTTCCAGGACAGCTAAGGACAGAGAAGCCATGTCTTGAAAAACCAAAAACTAAAACCAAAAGAAACAAAAACAGGTTTCACAGATAACTGGTTAAAATTCCAATAAGCAATTTGAAGGAGCAGGATAATGCTCCAGAAGAGAGGCTGGAGTTAGAGACACCTCTCTGAAAACATGCTACCTATCCTGCAGCCCATGAGGAGATGGAAGAGCAACTCAGGGCAAAGTGGGAGCATGCCCAGAGGCCTCTGGACAAGCTGCATCAACCCTAGACCAAGATGCTACCAGGATTTTTTTTCTACCATCTCCCTGCCCTGACTCTTTGCTTGCTTTGGCATCTGTTATGGTCTAAATAGGGTCCCTGAGTGGGGCAGGCTGCCAATCGCCGGACTTTGGGAAAGGACCGGATCTTGAGGATTCAGACTTAACCAAGGGATACATTTCCTGGTGGAAAGTAGGAGGGAAAGATGGAGGACAGGGGACTGCAGGGGTGTCCTTGGAGGCACATTCAGTCCTCTGTGCTCCCTGTCCCCTGCTTCCTGACTGCTATGCAGGGAGAAATAAGTCTGTGCCCTAGCACAGGCCTGGAATCAGCAAGACAAGGTCTATTACTTCTCAGTGAGGCATGACTATTTTTTCGACATGACACACATTTTCGATTATAAAACTGTAAATGCTAGTAGTTGTTATTTTCTCTACAAGGTGAGCTCTACACAGCTCTATCCTTGGTTAAATAAATGAATGGGTGAAACCTAATGGTTTCTCCCTTAGAACTGAGCCAGGGGTAGATGGCACAGGGTATTGTGGAAAGGTGCACAAGGAACAAGCCATGCAAAATTTTGCAAGCATAAAATGGTATTGTTATTTATCTAAAAAAAAAATCCATTACAGGACTTTAGATAGAAAAGTGGCACCATGAACCCCTCTCTTACTTATATGAACTCCTAAACAGAGACTGTGGCACAGAGACGAGGAGAAGCCGAGGTAGCTCAGCGGGTGGAGTGCTTCCCTAGCATGCACAAAGTCCCGGGCCAGGCCCCGGCTGCACAAACTGGGCTTGGTGGCACCCAGAAGCACAAGGATATTCTTAGCTACATATGAAGTTCGAGGTTAGCAGGGTTAATATAAGACTCTTTCTTAAATAAATAAATAAATAAATCTATGTCTATTCTCATCCTCAGATTAATACAAATTTTGGAGTCACTATGTAACAGCGTGTGCACCCCTAACATATACTGACGTAAAAAAGAAGACATTTGCTCATCTTATTACAATTTAATTTAAAGTTGTCAACATTGTCTTTTAAAATGTAAATATTTCTTTCCTAAGTCTTTTCCCTCTGAAGAAACTGGGAAATAAAAATGAGCTGATATAAGGACTTTAATCAAATTCCAATGATGAAGGCACCAGAACATAATTCAGTTAGTGAATTTTATAAATTTTATAAATTTTTCAGTTTATAAAAATATATCTCAGAACAAGGTACATAAAGGTTAAGAGTTGCCCAACTTTCTGATATTGTGTAGCTACAAATCTGGCTGAGAGCTTGGGAGTATGAAAAAGAGACAGAGTGAGAGAAACACTGGAGATTTAACCTCCGTGTTCCCTTAAGGACAAGCATTTGTCACCCTGACAGCAAGGTGAAAGGTCTGCATGGAGTATGCTCATAACAAGCCTCTCCTCCCTCCTCCCGGGGGCCTGTGATTTCTGAACAGATATTATCTGAATGGATGATGATGAGAAAAGGGAGGAGCCACAGGAAAGGCTGGGGGAGGAGAAGAGGATGGCCATGCTGCTCCAGGGACAGTGACACAGATGTTCCGTGTGCTGCTCCTCCTTCTAATTCCAAGTTTCTAGGCTTCCACTTGAGGCTGGAGTAATAAACTCCATAAATTATCACAAACACTCAAAGGTGGCCCAGTTAACAGCACAATTCCCATCAGTAACCATTACTGGAGTGTTAGAGAACTGTCCAAGGAATGACTCTCTCTCTCTCTCTCTCTCTCTCTCTCTCTCTCTCTCTCTCTCTCTCTCACACACACACACACACACACACACACACACACACTTTCTACAAATCTGTCATTTTTAAGGTCGATAATGCTAATATAAAGATCTGCCGCAGGCTCAAATCCAACACTGAAATATTGTCAGTAACAATACATAACTCAGATTAGCAGTAATCTGAGGATGTTCACAATTCACAAAAGATAACAAGATCTCTGTCCCTAAGCATTAAAGTACTCATACTATTTTGACAAGTGTGCAAAGGACATTTTTAAGTGACAATCATCTATTTCTGAGCTTTGGTCCTAATTTAATATCAAGAAACACAGGCATCCATTCATGTATTGCTGTGAAGAATGAAATGGTGCCAAGTATTTTAACTTTTACTTTGAAAATTATTTTCCCTGAAATTGGATAAAATTACAATTATCCATTCTACTTAAATATTAACTTACCATTGTTTCTAAGTAAGAAGCTTGAAACAGAACAGAGAAGGGGTAACTCATGGTCTAAATATTTTTTACAGTTTTAAGATCTAAGAATGCTTGCTAATAAACATGAACCATGTCCACACAGCACAGCAAGCATCCCACTGACCAGCATTAACCACATCTCACTCTGTTCATGACATCACTGTTCTCATTTTTACATTCCTTGCACTTCTTGGTGCTTCTAACATCAAATGTTTCAGAGAAACCCCACAAAAATAAATACATAAAGTGGAAATAACAGTGATGCTTAGAAATGAAAGATTTTTACCTCTTAAGGATGTGTTGAAGTAGTTTGCTTCAAAATAATCCCCAAGAAAGGCAGCAGAGGAACACAGAGAAAGGAGTGGGCGGGACTGACTTCAATAAAGTTTAAGAAGAGATACAGTGGGCCTGGTAACACTACTGCATGCACTTCCTGCATGTCTAACATTCCTAACAGAAAACCTGTTTTAAACAGTCAGATTTTAGAAAAATGCTATATCCGGCCGAGGACTAGGCACAGACTAGTCTAAAAGATGACAGAGTCTTAGTGAGGCTGGGTAAGAGGGTTGAGGTGATTCCATTTCTAAAGCAAGCTAGATGGCAATAACAGAAGTTTCCTCTATAACACTGCTAAAGCTGTATTTCAGAGACGTGACCTAATTTCACTAGATTAGAACCCACTATTAAGCATGGCCTATGGCCTGTACTTGTAACTCGAATAAATGGGGGATGAGGTAGGAGGATCACGGTTATAGACCAACCTAGGCTACATAATGAGACATAGTTTCTTCATGATAACCGGCTGGGTAGCTCAAGAACACAGCATTTGCCCAGCACTCTGGAGGTCCTAGGCTTAATCCACATTATAAAAAAGTTTTATTTTTATAAACAAAAAGAAAATTCAGTAGGAAGACTCCTGCTGTGTCAGGGCCTGGAACAATTTTTAAATTATTTTTAAACTATTTTTCTACTTACCATTAGAAACAACATCACATTTGCATGCTAATAAAATGGACATGCTTTATATTTTTACATAAACAATTAAATCTGAATATATGATGCTAAATTTTCAATGTTTTTCTGATTTGATTAAATTGATTTTATAATCATCAATGCTGAGAATATCACTTTGCATAAATATGTAGTAGAGAATGGCAGAGTATATTTTATGGCCATTTTGGAAATTCTATTCTGCATACCATTCCAGCTAAACTGGCTGGCCAGTGAAATCCCCAAGATGCTCCTATTTCCCTCCCTTCCAATGTCAGGTTCTAGGGGTGGCCTGCCATAACCTGTTTGTTTTTTTCATGTGGGTGATTACATAGCAAGCACTTTACCCATCCAGCCACCTTTCCCAGATCATATAATAAACATACAATAAAAACATGGGGCAGTGTACCCATGTGTGTATGCATACTCATAAATAAATAAATAAAACGTGATTAACGAATTATGTTAATAATACACAATTATAAAATAGTTTATCTAATAAGCATCGCCGCAGTGTCCTCCACTAGAACTTTCTCAGGGATCAACAGTGTTGAATTGTATTGTCCAGGGCAACAGCCAATGGCTACATGTGGCCAGTATGAATGAAGAAACAAGTATTTAGCATTAATTCATTTTCATTATTTTTCTGTGTTCATTAGGAGCCATCCACCTTGTTTCTTTTAGGCAGGGTCTCTCACTGATTTGGTCTGGATAGTTTGTCCCCAGACCCCAGGAGTCTCCCACCTCGGCCCCTTCACTGCGGGTTCTGAGTGCACACCACCACTTTAGAAACATGGGCTCTGGGTCAAACTCAAGTCCTCATACTTGTGCAGCAAATTCTTTACCAACTAAGTAAGTTGCCCTTCTAGCACTTAATTGTCATTATTGAACTTTAAATGGCTATGGTCTGCGGCTACTATGCTGGTTGGCACAGTTATAGGGGATACAATATGGCAACCCAACATCTCTTTGCCAATTGCACTGGGAAGGCCAGAGATGCTTTTATAGCACAGACATGGGAGATCACTGGGAGACGGAAAGAGCCTCAGTCTCTCTAAGACATTAGGTACAGAGAATCGATAAAAGGGGAGAACAATCTGCAATGAAAGCAGAGGACACAGGTGAAAGTGACTGCTAGGTTCACCTATCTCAGAGCCATCTAGAAAGAAGATCCTAGCTTGAGTGACAGGCTGTCTGCTCTCAAGGGCAGCATACCCTCACTGCAGCCAGACAGCCCGATAGGATCACTCTTGGAAATTACTTCTCTGCCTTGCTTTCTATCATGCCAGGTAAACTCCTTACTCACATATCTTCTCGTGTTATTAAGCATAAAGACAGAATGTCTGCAATCTCTGGCAGTTGTTTGTCCACTCTTAACTAACATATTAGTAGTAGAATTTACATGTCTGATTAGGATTCTGGAACCACTCTTTTGAGATGAAGCTTCCAAGCACATCATGGTTAATCTGAGAGGGTGTGCTACCTGTGTCCCTAACAGTGACACACTCAATGTTTTAAGGCTGAGGGATGATTCACACAGAAGAGAAAAAAAAGAACACTACTGGCAGTACTCCACTAGGGTGACATCATGCCATCATCAAAGCTAAGAAGGAACTCAGATTTCTGGGATATCAACTGTAGATCTAACAAAGAAGAAAAACTTCCTTTAAGACATGTGTCCATGTACTTACAGTCCCCACACAGATAAGGAAGGGCAGAGAAGTTGGTGGCATCTAAGACAACCAAAAGCCACAGTGTTCTCTGAGATCTTCATTACTCTACAGTGTGTTTTTCACATCAAATGATGAAATCTTGAAAGGATAGAGAGAGAGAGAGACAGAGGCAGAGGAGCTTGACATGGTGGAGATCGGCATCAGGGCTAAAGATGTGTTTTGAAGTTTCTCCTTAGGAAACCTTGAAAGTTTTTGGTGTTTTTTTTTTTTTTAAAGATTTATTTATTTATTATGTATACAGTATACAGAAGAGGGTACTAGATGTCATCAGATGGCTGTGAGCCACCATGTGGTTGCTGGGAATTGAACTCAGGACCTCTGGAAAAACAGTCAGTGCTCTTAACCTCTGAGCCATCTCTCCAGCCCTGACAGTTTTTTAAATATGCTTTGGAAATTCGTAAAGTGCAGAAGCCACTATTGCAAGAGAAGTATTACTCTCAAGCTGCATACATTCCACTGCTACAATCTACATTATTTTTTTTCATTATTTAGAGAATACTTTATTAGTTTTTGTAATCAAACCCACGTAGATAAGACCTTACATATTTAATACAGTGCGTTACCCCTGTACAAATGGAAAAAAAAATTAAGTTCAACATTTCTAGACCAATATAGCTGTTAATTTCTGTACAATGCCAACTCAACACAGTAAACTGGGATACTTTTTTCCCAAGTTGACAGCACAGCTAAAATTTCCAAAAATTCAAATTATATATATATATGTATATATATATATATTTATATTTATATAAAAAGACCAATAATAGCAGTATGTTATGCATTAATAGCAGCAACAGCTTTTCCAGGTTCTGCAGTCACTTGAACAAAATTAATCTACATTATTTTTAACTAAAAATAATTAGGCAGAAGCTTTGAATCTTTCCTTATAGTTACAAATTCCATGTTTGACTTCCATGATTGACTTCAAACTGATTCAAAATTCTGTGGGTATTTAATGATGCAGACTCACTTATCTCTGAAATAGTTAAGGAGCCAGAGTTGGAGGCCTCCACACTTAAAGAGTTCCTGTGTCTATGCCCATTCCACTACTCAGTTTAAAGAGCTGGAGGGAAAGGGAAAGGGTGAATGGGACAGCTACAACCTTTTACTCAATAAGCGAAAGTTATCATTTTCTATTGATAGTTTTAATGCTGGAAAAGACTGACAGCTCTGCCCTGCTCCATCTGTCCACCTCACAGCCAATGAGTGGGGATTGCAAGGCTTTTAGAAGGCGGCTCCCAGAAGGACCAATGTCACAGGAGATGGGGGAGGAAGAATCATAAGAAAATGAAACTAATTTCTCATTACAAAACTGACATTCTTACACAACCCTTGAATATATTCAAAGTCTACCTTTCAGGGAACAGGATGTAGCTCAGCTAGTGGAGTGTTTGCCTAACATGTACAGAGCCCCAAAACTCCCCCCTAAAACAGAAAACTGGGTGTGTTTCCAATAGCTGTAATCCCAGCACATAGGCTGCAGAGGTAAAAGAATAAAAAATGAAAGTTTAAGATCATTCTTGGCTATATATTAAATTTGAAGACTACAGCCTGAGCTGCATGAGATCCTCCCCCCCCAAAAAAAAGACATATTGTCTTTTTTACTCTATGTTACATAATTATACATTAATTAAACAAATTGTGTCATCTTTTAAAGCTCATCCAGCTAGTCATGTCTTCCTGACTTTCAGGATCACGCTTAAAAAATTTTAGCCTGTGATCAGATAGTAAGGCCAATGTTCTGCATTACAGACACACCATCTCAGATGCTGATCCATCCACCTTACTGCAGAGTAGGTTTCAAAGAATGACTGCATTTGCTTTTCTTTGCATCAGATCACATTACCAGTCCTTTGCTATCACCTTGGATTTTTTTCCCTTAGTTTTCTTTCTCCTGTTTTTATTTTTATATTTTAAATACTTCTAAAACATTTTAAATGTGCATTTGACCTAGTTTTTATAATATCACTGAACTGGTGCTTTTTTCTTTGAGACAGGGTCTTACATAACCCAGTTCTACCCAAGGACTCTGTTAGCAAGATGCCCATGGTCCAGAACTCATGTACCTGTCTCTCTCTCTGATGTGGTAAAATCATGGTTATACCACCAAGTATAGCTCTTGAATTAATCTTTTGTTTACATATTTACCTTTTCTCTGGATTACTGTTGGTCTGTTTTCAGTAATACCTAAAAATCCTGTCTCATAAACTGCTAGAGAATAAGCTAAAAATTAACACCCACACTACAATCCCATATAGACCTACTTTTAAGTCTTTATTTAAAGGTAGCAGTTTCCAATTAAAAAGTTTCTGCTATTTAAAATTTTATTTCAATGATAAAAGTATATATACTGATAATCCAATATATGATATATTCTGAATGGAGCACTTTAAAGAGACCATTATTAGAAGAAAATTTTACAAATTGATCAATATTAAATATATAGTAATTAATATTCACTCTTTCTAAATAGGCATTGTAAATGTAAAATATGGCTGCAACATGTTTTACTGAGATTTAAATGCTTGCAGTAAAAAAAAAAAAAAAAAACCTCCTTAATGTAGCAAAGAAAAATATTCAAGTTATGTTGAGATTTTTGTCAAATGAATCCAACATATAATTAAAATAAAGCAGACATTTTAAGTTCTTACTTCATGTGAGATATTTTGAATTCTTAGATGTTTGAAAAAAGAGATTAAACTATGTTCATTAGATGGTTTTTGTTCATTTAACAGATAATTTTGAGGGTACAATTTATGTCAAGTTCTACAAGCACAGGTGACAGAGGAATGACAAGCAAAAAGTTTAAACACCCACTCTCCTAGGTTTCTCACTTAAATATGGGAGGCAAACAATTATACGGTCAATAATAGTATAGATCAGTGGTTCTCAGTCTTCCTAACACTACAACCCTTTCATACAGTTCTCCATGTTGTAGTGACCCCAAACCATACAATAGTTTCATTGCTACTTCATAACTGTAACTCTGCTACTGTCATGAGTCATAATGTAAATATCTGATATGTGACCCCTATGAAAGGATCATTTGACAACCCTCCAAGGGGTCTCAACTCAAAGGCTGAGGCCCTCTGTTTGAGATAGTTAGAGAACAAGCCTTTTAGAACTTGTCATCTAAGCGAGGTATGGTGATGCATATCTGTTATCTCAGGATACACAAAACTGAGTCGGGGGACTGCAAGTTCAAGACCTACATGGGCAGTGAAACCCTATCTCAAAATAAAACAAAGCACAATTTAGATGGAAAGTCTTTTCTGTTGTGGTTTGAATATATTTTGAGTATGTTCCTCAAAGGCTCATATGCTAAAGTTGAGTCTATTGTGAGGCAGCAGGTAAAGACTTGATTTGTTTAAGAAAAAAAAGGATTTTCGTAAAGACACTTGGTGTCAGAGATGGACCCTACAGGACATGATTAGGATCAGGTAAGGAAAAGTGTAACTCCCTGACTGACAAGAAATGGCTTTATAAGAAACGGAAAGACCAGAAGAGATTCCTCCAACATATACACCCCTTTTCCTTGTCTGCTGTCACAGGGTGACCTGTTCTACCCAAGGACTCTGTTAGCAAGATGCCCATAACTAAGTGTGGTCTCTGAACCTTATGACCCACTAAGCTGGAGGCAAAATAAACCTCCTTTCTTTATAAAGTTACCTGGACTCAGTTATTTCATTATGTGTAATGCAAGACCAGACCAACATGTGTTTTCAAAGTTAAACAACCATCTCCCCAAACTGGAGGGCTGGAGAGCTACCTCGGTTGGTAAAGGACCAAGGCCTGAGTTCAGTGCCACTAGAAACCACAGTGCAGAAAGTCAAGCACAACAACACATATAGGTACCTGGGTCTGCAGAGACAGATGGGGGCTTCCTGACCAGCAGCCTAGCTGAATCAGATAGCTTATGAAATAATGAAAGAAAGAGGAAAAGCCATATGTTCAAGTGTAGAGAGGGAGGGGGGAAACTGTTGGAGCTATATAGGAAAAGGGAGGGCTCTGGGGAGCCAAGAAGAGGTGGGGACAAAATAACCGTAGGCATGAGGTAATGTATCTACAGACACTGTGAAGATTATGAGCAAGAACACAGGGTCTGCCACCTTAGCTCCAACTACCAAAAGCGCAAGGGGAATAACCCTACTTTCTCCAAAACAGACATGTAGCTATCAACTAGTGCTTTCAAGTGAAATGCCAAAAACACCTTTAGAGAATAATTATATACAAGAGAATTGCCCAATAAAGGGGAGGAAAAGCACAAGACAAAAACAAAACAAAACAAAACAAAACAAAACAAAACAAAACTTCAGCAGTCAGCAGTATGCTGGATATTGTTTTAAAGTTGAATTACAGCCATAGGAACATTCTCATTTTTAATTAGTCAAAAAAGCCAGCCTGGAAAAATAAGGAAATACAGAGGGCAAAAACAGAAGGTAGACACATGTGCGGAGGAGAAACAGTCGCCAACCCTGTCGCTCAGGCCATGGCAGAGGCTCCTTCCTGCAGCAGCTGGGAAGTTAAAACTAAATTCATCAAGACTTTAGAATCAGAATAATAAATTTCACTTTTAAAAAGTTGTGTTCACTCAAGTCTATAATGTGCCAAATAGGGACATTTTTACTGTAATTTATAAATTTACAAATTGCATTGTTAGAAATCAAAATAAGGGTTTTTTTTTATCATTTTAATCAATTTTCTATGTTCATCCCATCCTATGTTTTAAATAATTTTGTCTTAAGTAACTGTATTAATGTCATATGTGATAGCCACTATGAATACTGATCTAACTATTTTCAGAAACAATGTGATTATCATTGTGTAGACATAGGAACACCACCATGAGGCTGGTATGGAGAAGCACCAGCAGAGGCAGTGTCAAGTAGAAACTGACTTCCTTAACCAATGTCATCATGAGCAGATGGAGTATTTTCAAACTGTGACTTGTATCTATAGAATTCCCAGATAAATATCAAAAGATTAGACATTAAGTTTTAACTATAAACTAAAAGAAAATACATGTGAATTTACACCAGAAGTTTGTAGGGAAGAACTTTATGTACAAAGGCAATGGAGAAATCTACCAGAGGAAAGTATGATAAATTGGGCAAACATTTAAGAAAATTAATTTCTATAACCATAAGCAAAGTAACACATCCTAGCTGCCACACATCTATAAATGTGAACTCCAAATGGACTACAGACCTAAGTGAAAAAGTTAAAAACAAACAAGCTGGCAGGAAAAAAATCTCCATGGCTTTAGGTAAAACAAGAATTAAGAAAACAAAGCACAAGAGATATGAAGGACAATATACAGATAAGTTTGATCTTATAAAGTGAATTTTCTCTTGTGAGTCACTGTTAATTAAAAAAAAGACAAGAAATATATGTGTATATGTATGTGTATATGTACATGTATGTACACACATACAGGGTTGGAGATGGCTCAGAGGTTAAGAGCACTGGCTGCGGCTCTTCCAGAGGTCCTGAGTTCAATTCCCAGCAGCCACATGGTGGCTCCCAATACTCAGTGCCCTCCTCTGGCATGCAGGCAGAACACTGTATAAATGATAAATAAATATTTTTAAAATATATCTTAAAAAAAGAAACAGACAATTATATTTCTTCTTAAAATAGACAAAAAGTTTAAGCAGTCACCATCTAACAACATGTGGATGACCAAAAAAGAAAAAGAAAAAGAAAGCATAGGAATGTGTTTGTCATGGTCAGTCAATGAGGAAAAGGCAAGGAAAAACCAGGATGGCATATATTCCATGCCTACAGGAATGATTGAAATAAAAACTGCTAAAACCAGGAGCTGGCAAGGACAGAAACAAATGGACCCCTACACATTCCTCTGGAAATCTAACATAGTGTGACTGTTTGGAGGCTGCTCCTAATTCAAAACACATGCTTACCTCAGTAACTCCACTTCTACCTTCTCCCTGAGGTGTGGGAAATGTCTACACGAGGTCTGTATACAAATACAAAAACTTTATCCTCAAATCCACAAACACAAGAAACAAACTGTCAGCTTTCCAGCTATAAAAAATATCTGAAATTATTACATCATAGAAGGAAAAAGTTAGCTGTTTTAGAGGTTACCTTTAGGTCTCTGCTGAAATGCAGGGCAGCAGTGGTGGGTAGGGGACAGCAGAGCAAACTGACATCTCATTCCAGGGGTTCCACAGTCCCCTGGTGCCCTAGGGAGCTCCACAACATTCCTTCTAAGATTCACAACATCTCCCAACAGCAGCACCCAAGGGCCAAGTCCTTAACACACAGCCCTGTGAAAAATCATTCAATAACCAAAGTACCACACAACCCAAAGCTTATCAACAGTCACTCAATAAACAATGCAATGTGACTGAGCACTGAGAAGGTTTGATGACATAGGACAAGAACCACAAGGGAAAATAAGTAGCCAGCTTGAAATCATGCCATTCACAGGACCCTGGAAAAGACAAAGGAAGTTCACTCAGTAGCAGTTGGGGATGGCGCTGGGAGAAGCATTGGAAACAAATGGGCACCAAGGAGCCTCTGCCCAAACAGAAATCACTTCACCAGAGTCCGTGGCACCACATACATGAGTACATTTGTCAGAACTCAGAATCAACACCCAACATGGGAAATATAAATGTCTAAAAATAACTCTGTAAATGTGACCTGAAATTTCAAGTTTCTGCCAACAATAACAAATAAGCAGAGTCAATGAAAGATTATTTATAATGGAAAAATAGAATAACCTTGGGAAATGCTTGCTTTGGTGGAAGAGAAACAAGAAGACGAGAACCTTGAGATCACTGAGAACCTGGCATCATTGTCAGCTGGACTGAAGGCCATAGCCTATACAGTTCTCTAGTAGCTTGAATTAAATTAAGAAAACTTATTCTTGGCTTTAGCCAACTGTGATGGCCATGTTTCTAAGGAGACACTTTATAAACATCCAGAATAATGTATATTTATTTATTTTTGCCCAAATAGGTTTTGGGGCAAACACCTTCACAGTTTTAGAATGATAACATTTTAAAAATTGATAAAAATAAAAAAGAAAAGCACATGGCATTTGTTAAAGGGTAATAAAATAACTACAGTCAATTGCCTAGTTCTACACTAGTAGATTTCTTTAAATAGTAATGAAATCATTGCTTTAAAAAAAATCCATCATTATTAAAATAAAAAAAAAAAAAACTGCCTCAACCTCCACCAAAATTAGATTTGTAAGTTGCTGGTCATCCCTATAATTAAATCTACGTCACAAATCTGCAAGAAAAATGGCTGCTGTGACTAATGCATTTACTTGCTACAGCAGTCCCATCAGGCTGCTCAGAGCATTATGCTGTTAAAATGGACTAGCTAGACATTCTGCACAGATTTTTATTAAATAACAAGACCATTTTTATTTACACTGATTAATTTAGATGAGTTTGCTTTAAAAATTCAACTGTGAGAGGGTCCTTCTTTTAGGCAGTGTGTATCTTCTTAGGTCTAGCCTATCCAGCACTTTGACACACTATTTTAGTGATGCACAATCATTCCACGAAAAAGAATCTGGGAAAGAGACAGGCACAGCCGCCATTGCTGGGATCCCTGACTGTGGGATTTTTCTCATTCATCCCAAAAAGCTCTAACTGTGATTGAGAAACTCATACAACAGTGTTAGCCTGGATCTCACTGGAAAACAGGAGGCTGGTTCTCTGAAGGAAG
Organism: Sigmodon hispidus; assembly: GCA_004025045.1. NCBI lineage: Eukaryota > Metazoa > Chordata > Mammalia > Rodentia > Cricetidae > Sigmodon > Sigmodon hispidus. Next base: position 22,806 of record PVIH01014656.1, on the reverse strand, counting down.
AGGGTAGGTGGGAGACAGCCGGTGTGGGCTACAGAGGTTAGATACCAAGTTACAACAGCTTTGCCCAGGTGATTTAATATCTGCTACTTTAGTCATAACAAGATAGCTTTTATTTATAGTGTTGTGGTGAAGTTTGAGCTTGAGATAAATTCAAATTTTAGAAGTGGGTCTGATTTAACAAGCAGTGTGCTGACATGGCAAACCCCATAATGGAGCCTGAATGCTGAAGACGGCACAGAGGGTGCCCTGGCACCTGCTCTTCAATCTTTCATTGTTACTTTTTTCACATACTTATTTATGTTTGCTTTTGATTCAGTAGACAGAAAGAAGCCATCAATTAACAGGCTCTGAGGACATTCAAAGTAATTATCTATCTCATATGAAGGAGATCACGGGAAGAAGGCGCAGCCTTTGGTGGACATCTTCGGGACTCACCAGCTGATTAGAACACTGAGGGCTGCAAGCTTGGAATGTCACTCCTCCAAAGCCAAAGTATCTTGGGCCATCTGTAGCCGGCCGCCCCCGCGCCCCCCCCCCCCGCCCCGCCTCCCCAACAGTCTTTACTGCGTACCTTCTGTGTGAGACACTGTCTTAAGGACATTTAGGTAAGTCCTTTGGAATGCACAGAAAGGCTGAGATGACATCACACAGCATCTGAGGCCTACAACAGAGAATCTCATTTGCTTTAACCATCTACCTAGCGTTTCCAGTATGTTTAAGAAGTGTCTTCATTTGTGACTTTCTTTGTCCTTTTGTTCTGTTTCTATAAAAGCTTCATGGGAATATATCCGTGTTGAAATACAGAATTTTTGCAAATATGGGATCCACAGTCACTCTTATTTGGCTTTAGAATAAAATTTTATTCCCTACAGGTGAGAGTCTGTCTTTCTATTACCTTGTTAAATACATCAATAGTATTGTTTTGTCTTTGTTATTTGTGTGAGCTGGAATCGACCCTGTTTGTTGAGACAGGGCTCTCCCAGGTCTGTAACTCAAAAAGCAGGGTAGGCTGACTGGCCAGCAAGCCATGGGCATCCTGTGTCTGTAGTCCCCAGGCCAGGACAAAGCACAATAGCTGGCTTTTAGGTGAGTGCTGAGGATCCCGCTGGCTAGGCTAACTCCACAGTCCCATCAACTGTAGTCATTAAAGGAAAACCAGTCAATTGTCAGCCAGACTGTGCCACCTTGATGATGCTTGTTTGTTCTGCTACCTAAACACAAAGGTCTGTAAAAAAAAGTTGTAAAGGCCAGTGCTACCTTTCAAAGTCCTGTTATGTCCTTGCTACAAAGATGAGTTTGAAATGTCATTGTGTGGAGTGACATTGAACACAACCTGAAAATGAAAATGCTTCTTTATTCTGGCACTGAGGTTTAATGAAAATCAAAAAATGTCCTGAACTTTGAAGGGTAAACAAAGACTCCAAGTAATTTGGATTAGGTAAAATCAACACCATCGATAATACTGAACAGAATGATGTCCTCCATGTCTGTGAACTAAATACACCCTATACTTAAATAAAAGAAAAAAAATATTAAGTGCCTAGCCTCCCACACTCAGAAAACTTAGGCAAGAGGATCGATCATGAGTCTGAGTCATACCATGTACAGAGGGAGGGGAGGGAGGGAGAGAGGGGAGGGAGAGAGACTGTGAACTTGTGAGATTCTTCTCTGTCCCTGCTGACCTGACCCTCTTCTGGCCTCTGCAGGCACGAGGAACACATACAGTAAACACCATACATGCAGGGAAATAGACACATAAAAGAACACTAAATGAATATTCTTAAAAGTTTTTCAGAATCAAAAAACAAACATACTAACTACCTCCTGATAAGAATGTAACATGCAAGATACTGCTCATCACATATGTAGGGACACACAGGCATAGGCATTACACCAGACACATGGACACACACATTTAGACACCATTCTTAGTTAGCCAGAGCACACAGAGCTACAAAATTCTATTCAAACCTCACGGAGAAGGAAGCCTCAAGTTACTCAATCCATTCTACAATAACAAGGAGCTGAACAACTCAAGTGAGCAGGAGGAGAAAGTACTAACTTCTTAACGTAAAGCAATCCTCTATGGCACAATTTCAACATACTCTCTGGGTCTGAAATTTATGTAAATTGAAGTCATCTATCACCAATATAGCTCCATGAAAAAAGTTTTATATAAGAATTAGTCCTTAAAATCACTGTGTTTTAATTAGACCTAGGACATTATTAAACATATTAAAAATATGTACCATATTTTATTTGTTATACCCAGATGCCTGAAAAAAAAAAAACAACAAAAATACCCTTAATTGTTTCTCCAAAATTTCTTCTAATAAAAGTCTTTCAAAGGTTCCAGGTAATTGAAATTAACCTGAAATACTAATGTATATCAGATTCTAATATGTATTAGAACATTTATATAGAATATTATAAATACATATTCTCTGATGGAGTATATAATATAGAATATACAGATTCTAACATACATATCTCTGGTTATGAGTGATGGTTTCTTTTGTGTACATACAAATACACATGAACACATACACACAAGAAATGGTCCGTCATAATATATGCACACACAGGCAGCAGGACAAGGATGAGAACTCACAACCAGAGAACAGCCATTGATTCAGTGTATCTTAGAGCTTATAGTGTCTGGCACAGTTAACTTCATGTGTTGTTTTTTAATAATCACATACAAAATCATCTAATATCAGATATTGGACCAACACCTAGATATAAATTTTAGCTCAAAGCTATTTCAAGTACCTCATACAAGCATTCTCTTTCTATTATCAACATGATTCTATAGATAGATAATATGATTAATCCACATACTGTACATTATTACAGGGCAGCTATCTGGTTTAGTTGATATTCAATCAAGAGAGAATTCAAACCCACCCAGCTTCTGGTAGGGTAGCTGCTACTTACATGCACAAAATCCACAAATACTAGCAACATCATTCCTTGTGTTTTCCAATTCAGAATGGTTTATAATTCAGAATTTCCCTCTATAGAGTGAGTCCTGCCTTATGTGCACATTCTGAACATTCCTTATAGGCAGAAAGGATACACTGGCTTTTGTCTTGAACATTCTCTTCAGTGACAGAAAACATGGCAAACTGCCACACTTCACTGATAAGGTGTGACCATGTGGCTAATTTCTGCAACAAGGTATTAGTGCAAGGATACTATTGGGATTCCAGGAATGCTGCCTCTCTCTCTCTCTCTCTCTCTCTCTCTCTCTCTCTCTCTCTCTCTCTCCCCCTCCCCCTCCTGTGTGTGTGTGTGTACACGTAAGCATGAGAAAGGGAAAGAGAGAGAGTTGGGATGGGGGAGCTACCTAGAGCAGCTCTCTTGGCTCATGAGCCAACCTTAGGGGAAGAAAGCTGCTTGCAATGGACAGCAGACATAGACACGAGTTCTGTCTCCTGAGAGACCACATCATTATATCATATTTGGATGAGAACTATATGCATTTCATCAACCAAAGTTTGCTGTAATTATGTAAAGAAATGGGGGCAGGGGAAAATATATAGAATCATCTGTTACTTCACTGAAGCAAAATATGCACAGCTACAGTTTTCAATCTCAACCCCTGCTAGTAATCTTAAACTTCGGCAAAAAAAAAAAAAAGGGGGAGAGAAAGGGAGGAAATGTAAAATGAGAAAAGCTACTTCTGCCACTTCGTTTTCTGCTGCTCAGGCCATGTGAAAGGTGCCTTTGTCAGACCTCTGGGTTCAGTGCATGCTGCCTGTGCTACTCCTATGAGCACACGGATCTACAGAACATTTTTTCTTCAGCTTCTTAACTTTGAAATTGCTTTTTGGGGGGGACAGTTTGTCTGTGTAGCTTTGGCTGTCCCAGAACTCACTCTGTAGACCAGGCTAACCTTAAAACTCATAGCGTCTGCCTGCCTCGGTCTCCGGTGCTGGGATTAAAGATGTGTGCCTCGACACCCGGAAACAATGCTTTCTTTTCTAAAGTGTCCTGTCCACAAGCTACCAGAGTAACCTGTATTTCTCTATTCTCTCCAGAGCTACTTGAAAACCACCTATGCGTGTGTGGCCAGACTTGCATTAACACTCTTGATCTATTAGGTGCACTGAGGCTTTAAAAGAAAAGTGGAGAAAGGGACGTCACAAGACCAAGGGCAAGAACATACAGCTGGGAAAGGAGCTGAAGAAAAAATGGAGACAAGCTCTGTATAAGTTCTTCCTGTCTGGACCGGACCTGAGCACGCATCTGAGCCTAAAAGAAAATTGTCCAAGGCCACCAGTGGCCACTGTAAAGCACAAGCTACCTGTAGTAGCAAGCATTCTCTCCAGGGAATGGACAGTGAGTTTTGCTTCGGTCACTTACACAATTACCTCATTGCATTTTCTTAGTTATCACAGTCACTTTCATGAGTGAACAACCCAGGTTAGGAAACCATGCTTCACAGTGGATGTGAAGCCAAACTAAAATGAAAAATTGTATTGTACACATATTATTCTATTAAACAACTGTGACAATATAGAGAATAATACCTGAAGAAATGAAATAGTGATTTAAAGAGAAATTATTAAGTCCAAACGAAGCACTCTTAAAAATCTCTCTCTCTCTCTCTCTCTCTCTCTCTCTCTCTCTCTCTCTGTGTGTGTGTGTGTGTGTGTGTGTGTGTGTGTCTGGATACCTAGCTGAATGTGGCCTTAAACTTGTGGCAATCCTACTGCCTCCATCTCCCCAATGCTAGGCTTAGAAAATGGCTACCATGCCTGACCAAGAGGTTATTTTTAAATATACTTTATTACTTTGCTTCTAAGCCCAATAAAAACATGGCATCAAAATACAAACAAACAATAATAAAACCTAAACCCAACGTCTGTAAGAGTGGACATACTTCAGCAATGCATTTCACAGGATCAATATCACCTAGAAAACAACCTCAAGAGCCGTGTGGCACTTTGTGAAGTAACAGCAGGTTAAAAATGTATTGAAAGCTTACCTATCACTTAGTGCATACAAGACAGAAAAAAGTGACATGAAGAATATATTAAGCCCACATAAAGGGTATTTTTCCTAGATTCATAAGCCAGTTTATATTCCACTGGCTTTATTCCCAATCATTTTACAGATCTGTAAATAAGTTCTGCACCTAAAACAGATATTCTAATTTATTTTCATAAATTTAGCAAATTTGAGGGTATAAGCAGCATTATTAAGTATAGGAAACTGTTTCTATCTCTAGTCTTTCATAACAAATAAAATATTATGATAATTTATTTTAAAAATAATTATCTAAATGTTAAACACCAGCTTCATAATTAGAGAGGTCCTGCTTGCATGGGTTAAATGTCATTTGAATAATTTTATTTATAATTTATATTTAACTCTTTAAAAAATACTATATTTTCTTACAACTTACTCATAAATTTCATTCTCATATCAGTTTTTTTGTCATTGTCCCACAAAGGCTTCTCAGATATATCCAAGCTCATACGTAGGTAGCTTCTTTGGCAGGGAAATATAGAAAATGAATGAAGTGTCAATCCATAAATTAACATTTCCTTTCTGACCAGCTGGGTCATGGTTCCTTTTCAAAATCCTCTGTCTCATGACACAAAATAATAATCATCTAAAAGACCTCACTAAGTGATCAATATATTGATATAACTGCTATAGGGAGGCACATCATATTTTAATTGATTTCTTGAATCCATTAACAAACTATTAAACCTGAGCCTAAAAATATATTGCGAGACAATATTCACTTGTTTTTACTTTAGTAAGTTTCCTCAGGGTATAATTAAAGGTATGTGCAAAGATCGTAAAACTTTTATATTTCACCAAAGAGTAAAAGAAGTTCAGCTCTTACTAAATCATTTGTGCAAAACAGTATCTTAAGAAAAATTGAAACAGGCAAAGTTAAATCATGTGTACTCACCAAAAAACTTCCAAATGCGGAATTAAATATTGCAGCTGCCTATGAAGAGAGTAAAGAGAGAAACACTCACTGAAAGTGAATAGCAGTAGGACAAGCTAAAATCACCGTTTCCCCTTTTCCCACTGCTCAAACCTCAAATGCTGACCTCTCAGAGGAAAGTTAGTCACTGCTTCCTAAGATGCCAGACCTATTGTTTACTAAGATAGATGGCTGCAGCTTAGGAATTCATCAATAAGCTGGAAAAGGCTTGCCAGGAGAGGCTTCAAAACTGTACGCTGGTTCAAAAGAACCATCCTCAACAGTAAATCAAAGCGTGGTTGTTATTGATTTTGCTGCTAGATGAGGAAAAGCAGAGGCTGATTTATACATAACAATGCATGTCAATGGAGAGCAGTAAGGCAAACATGAATTGTTCCCTAGCAATTCACTATCACCACAAGGTGACAGCTGCTGTCCCACACTTTAGCACCAAGAACAGGACAATTGAAGCCAGGAGAACTATTGTCACGGTAATCATTTCTTGGCTCAGAACAAGCAAAGAGACGCAGCAATTGGTACTCAAATTAAGGAAGAAACAATTGATTCTGCTTACCAAAGCATCCTTGAGGACACCGCAGAGGCTATCCACCCCTCAACTAAGTCAGTCCCTGTATTCCATGAAGTTACATGCCATAGTCCTGATGGCTTTTCACATTGTACAGTATATGATTTGATGAAAGAAAGTAAGGAAGGGAAAAAGAAAAAAGAAAACCAAAACTAGGCAAAAGCCAAAGGCAAGTTAAACAAAAAAATTCAAATGCCTAGCAGGTTAATTGTTAGGACACTTCCGGCTGCAAAGTAAAAAAAAACCGGGGGGGGGGGGGGAGACATCAGTTTAAGAAGTTTGACTTAAGTCCAAAGCATGGAGAGGCTGTGGCTGAAAAACGCCTTCTGCTGCAGAAGAGAATGCAAAGAGAATGAATGGGCAACGAGATCGCTGGCTCCAGAGAGCTGGGCTCTCCTATGCCACTTCATAATTAATTCAAAGCTTTGATAATTTCATTAGATTTCTCCTTTGCTGGTTCTATCAATAAAAGATGGCACTAGACCCCAGCTCTTGTGTGGCATGAACACAGGAACAGCCACAGGCCAGGGAAACCTTTGCTCCTTGACAGGTACAGTGGCATATGGCGTTCTATGCTGTACTGGGAGAGATGAGGAATAAAAAGATTCAGCTACATAAAATATTACAAATGGGGGCTGGAGAGATGGCTCAGCGGTTAAGAGCACCGTCTGCTCTTTCAGAGGACCCGGGTTCAATTCCCAGCACCCACATGGCAGCTAACAACTGTCTGTAGTTCCAGTTCCAGGCAAACACCAAGTCAAATAAATAAATAAAGTTTTAAAAAAAAAAAAATATTACAAATGACAACTATAAACTATGGCAACATATTTTAGGCATCTCCCTAGAATTTTATTATGAACAATTCCAGGAAAGTTCCATGTGCAGAGAAGAATAAAATGGGAGACAAGTGGGTTGTGGTCAGAGCAACAGGGAACGCTGGCTTCCTTTGTGCAGCACGGACTTCCCAGAAATCAGTACACATAGGCTGCAGCTCATGCTTCACTTAAAGAAAAACGAGGGCTTTCCACTGAGGCTCCTCCTTCCAAATCATTTTCAGACCCTTTTCCTACCTAACCTTATACCAGATAGTCAGCAAGCCTGGCCAGCACTTACAGAAACAAGGGTTTACTACAAGCAGAGCTCACAGGTCACAGTTGAGAAAACACTAACCACTCTCCCTGAACCAGGGCTGCCCAGTAACTCCTGGTGGCCTTTGTGGCCCAAACATAAGTAATGTTTCATGTGGATCAGCTGAGACAACAGCAGTGCTGCCAAGAGCTGTCACCAGCCACTTCCTTCACTATTCTCTGGTTGTGAGAAGACCTGAAGTCTCTGCTGTGGAATTATGATTTCAAGAGTTTTAGGAGATGGTTTTCTGATGTAAGGAGGGCTGTCCTGCCCCTTCATACAGCCTACAAGGCTTCTTAAAACAGTTCTCTCCATTTCCTTCCCTGCCTCATTAAACTATTCCCCAGCTCCCCAAATTCATGATATCATGCTACTTCTTCCATCTTTGTTCCCTGATCTAAAATGACTTAAGCAACCCACAGTTACCTTAACAAGTCAGACTGCAGACCACCGTCCAAGTCTTCAGTGAGCCAGCACCCTATACACAACTTAGCATATATGCACAACTCAGCAGGATAAATCAAGGTAGCCTGAGCAAAGCCATGCTTGCTGCTAGGACACTCTGAACTAAGAATCTCCACCACTGTCCTTGGCACATTCTCTTGGACTCTGTTCATATGCCTCCCTGGCCCAGTGCAGGCAAAGGTCTCCTAAGGAATGTGATGAAGTTCATCCTAAGCATGAATCGAACACACTTAAAGAATTCCAAAAGGAAAAAGTTGTTTTGAAATTCCAAAGCCCACCTCTCCTATTAAACTAGTCTGTGACTGGCAGATTCCAAGGGCAGATCAAGAAGACTGATCTGATACCTCATAAGCCTTTTGACCTTTAATCTGTGTTTTTACCATGTTGTCTTTATACATCCTGACAGGACTGTGGGACAAGATGATGGCAAGCCACTTCTTGATCACTCTCCTTGGGCCAAATGTAATGATTGATTTTAAAACAAAGTTAAGACTTGAGTTCCTCCTCTGCATGTTGGTGATGGCTCTTGCTGACTGCAAGATGCGATACACCTTGGCATTCCAGGATTGGGCAAAAGGGGCAAGGTACAGCAGCTATTAGCTGAGTCCTCTAGTGCAAACTGAACTTTTGAATCCACTGGCTGCTGGATGCACTTGCAGACCTGGGCCCCACCATCCAGGTCCTCACATTTCCCCCTGTCACTCTCCTGTCTCTAGGTCTATCCAGGTCTGAGTCCAGGGAGTTCATGGACTTCCGGAGGCCTCAGTCTCAGCAGGATAAATCATCAGTAGGAGCCATGCTACCACTTTGAGAGGGTTGTCTGGATCTTCGATCCTCCACTCTGGAAATCTTCCTTGAGTGTATAGGGCTCTGTTGGCCTGGCAGGCTCTAAGGACCCTAGGTGATATCTCTTAAGGTGGACCCAGACTCCTGGTTGAAACCTGTCAGGGGCAACACCAGATTCATAGAGGACCTTGAGTTTGGGCCACACTTCCTTGTGTGTCCACCAGGCTCCTTGTGTAGCATCAAGAAGATCTTGGTCATCTACTTCTGCTAGCAAATCCACCTGGAGGTTAGGGATGGTGGGGCAAGGGATGCCAAGCATAAATTCAAATGAGGTTAGCTTCATCTGATAAGGGGATTCCTGGTCCTGTATAAGGCAAAGGGAGCCACTCAGTCTGTGCCAGCTTCCAAGGTCAATTTAATTCAGCCCCATTTTAGAGTACAGCTTATCCTGTCTACTTGTCCTGAACTCTGGTCTCTGTATACACAATATAATTTCCAATCACTCCCCAGAAAAGTGGCTAAACTCTGACCTACCTGGGACACAAAAAGCAGTATATTATCTGACCCTATCATGGTTGGGAATCCATACCTGGACAGGATGTCTTCAAGTAGTTTCTTTGCCATCACCTGTGCTGTTTCATGTTTTGGGGGAAAGGCTTCTGTCCATCCTGGAAAAGTGTCTAACAAAACTAGCAGACACCTGTAACTATACTCGCCAGGTTTTATCTCAGTAAAGCCCACTTCCCAGTAGGCTCCAGACTTCTTCCCCCTGAGTCAACACCCAGGATTTCCAGGGTTAACAACAGCACTGCTGAGCCGACAAGCTTTGCAGTTGGTGACAATGTTTACAAGAAAGTCCTACATTCTCCATGTTCCCACATGAGAGGATTAATAGATCTTGGTAAGCAGTCTCTTTCCCAGATGCTGAGGCAAGATGATTTTACTGTCTGCAGCTCTCCACCACACATCTGTGCACTGGGTCATGGGGAGGGTTTCGATCCAGGAAAGATATTTCTTAGCGTACCCAGGTGTCCCATGGTCCACTAACACATGTACAAAAACATCAGTCTGGAGTGGCACCTGTTGGGTGGTTCCACCTACCAGTCTGTTGTCCCTGAGTGCAGGTCCATCACCTCTCTGGTGCCCTGGGCTATGGACAATGGTTCGCTTCTTGGGTAATCATGGAGCTTTAGGGAGGACTATGAGCTCCACCCGTTGGGCAGATGTCCCACGTGGCATTGGCTCTGCCCATACTACCTCTTCTGTAGTAGTAACTGCAGCTCCCACATACCTCAGGCCATCCTGCACGAAGCTGCTGCAATCTGTATACCAGGCAATGGGATATCCTACAAGTCTGGCCTAATACTGTGTGCCTGGGCCAGGATCCCAGAGCAGTTGTGCAGTGGTGCCTCCAAATCTGGATCAGGCAGTAGAGTAGATGGATTCAGAGCTGAGGGCATCCAGAAGGTTATTCTGCTTGAATTTGTCAAAGGCTAGCTGGTGGTCCTGAGTCCAGATAAAGTCCTGTCCTTTTTTGGTGGCCTCATATAAAGGTTTGGCCAATTCTGCAAATCCTGGGATCTACAGATGACAGAACCCCACCAAGCCCAGGAACTCTCTCACTTGCCTGGCAGTAGTAGGTGTGGGGATCTGAAGTACTGTCTCTTTCCTTGCATCTGAGAGCTACCGCTGCCCTTCCTTCAGGTTGTGTCCCAGGTATGTTATCTGTTGCTTGCAAATTTGGGCCAAAGTCTACAATAGCTGCTCAGTCCCCACCAGGCAAGTTTCTCTATCTGTGGCTCCATTCAGCAGGTCGTTAATATACTGTAACAGACTACTTTCTGGGTTCTCTGTAGCGGCCAGTAGCACGTTAAAGATGTGCTGATTCCCAAGAGCAGGACAAATGTGTCTGTGGTCCTCAGCCAAAGCTGTTCCTTATTGTCATTTAAAGACAGAAAAGGGAAGAAGATGCCTATAGTCTGTAACAAGGGGGGAGGGAGAGATGTCCTGGAACCTGGGCCTGCTGAGATCCATGCTCTTCCCTCTGCATGACTGAGTGGCTACTGCATCCTAAAGCAAGAAAGAGCAAGGTGTGACCAGTGTTGGCCCATCTGCCACTCTCTGCTGTGGTCACCGCTGATCTGACAGACACTCAGGTGGCCAGGGTTTTGCTCTTTTCAGAGGTAAAAACCACTGTTTTGTTTTGTTTTGTTTTGTTTTGTTTTGTTTTTTAAATAAAAAAGATGGGTAAAAGAAAAGAAAATAGAAACCATGTTGCAGATGGTTTGAGGAAGTTGTGAAATGCTCTGGATTTCATTGTCTTCACCAAACATTACCACCATATGGGTGCCTGTCTCTCACTACCTTGGTCCTCTAACCCTTGACTTCCTGGAATGGTTATTCCCTTCATGCTCCAAAACACCTCTGGACCCTTCCATGTCTTTCAGTCAGTCGTCATAACCCAAGAATATATGAGCAAAACCAATACCTCTCCCACCCCTTGTCCTTCAGCTCCAAAACTCTGGTCCTCCTTCCTTGTCCATAATGTGCCCTTTCTGGTCTGTAAGGATTGGGGGGAATGTAGAGACAAAAGGTCAAAACTGGGGAGCTGTCTGGAGGCTCAGCAAGTGAACAGACTTGCTGTGAGCCTCACAACCTGAGGACTCACACTGTGGAAGGAGAGAACCAATCCCCACAGACTGTCCTCTGACCTTTACACTATATACCATGGTGTGCTCATACAAACACATGTTTAAAAAAGGCCAAAAAGAAAAGCAAAACTCCTATACCACCAGTCCAACAGATCACTGTTGATGATTTATGATATTTAGACATTCGGAGCCCTAAAACTCTATAGTGATTTATCCAAACGTCCAGACTCAAGAAAAGCCAATTAGAATGCAAAGTTTATGCTTAAGCAAGACGGTGGGATGTCTGCCTGTTCATCTAGGTATGTACCCTACACAAAACAGTCCATGAGCTAAGATGAGGTAACTTCCTCCCTAGCCCTGATAGGAAGATCTTTCACTCAATGCTGCCATCCTGTCTATGGTGAGGGCAGGGCCAAAGGTGAACAGAGACTGGGACAGACAAATAAACCTTTAAGCTTTTAGGAAGGGAGGAGATTCTCAAACGAACTGTCACATGAAAAAGAAAAGGCAAGATGGTTACAAACCATTCACCAACTTTAAGTCTTAGCTTGAAACACTTAAATTCTTCATCTAAAAATATGGCTGGATTAACACAAATACATATTCTTATAAATATTGATACATATCCTACTTGAGAATAAGAGTTATTGAATTGCTGTGCCAGGAGTAATCTAATTCTTTCCAATTTCTGCAGATCCATTTCTTTCTCTCTTTTTTTAAATATTTATTTATTATGTATACAGTGTACAGAAGAGGGTACCAGATCTCATTGTAGATGGTGGTGAGCCACCATGTGGTTGCTGGGAATTGAACTCAGGTCCTCTGGAAAAACAGTCAGTGCTCTTAACCTCTGAGCCACCTCTCCAGCCCCAGATCCACTTGATATCATGTTGGGAAGAATTCTGGGAGGGGTCACCCTTTATCTCATGGGGAACAGTTTTGTTGCTCTCATTTGGAACTATTCTTCTGAATTCAGGCATGGGAAAAATATGCAGGTTTCTGTTTCTGGGCACTAAATTGAATCAGGTGTCCTCTTCTCTTAAGAAAATTAAGTTGCTTTTGTGCTGGCGTGTTTTAATGAGAACAGAGTCAGCCGACAGTGACAGATGGCAATGGCACCAGAGAGAGCATGTAAGCAGGACAATATGTGCATGGCACAGGCTTTCCGCCTATTTCTCACTGACTACTCTGAATGACTTTGCTGTTTCTTAAGGGGCCTATTAATCTCAAATTTAGTTATTACACAACGTTTATTTGAACATATATTCTGCAGATGATGACAGTTAATAAAGGAAATCTTTCACAAGCTGTATTTTTACATATTGTTCCAGCTACAGCCCCTAGTCCTGTGATGGTATCGATGGAATAGTCTACATTGTTTGTACCAGGCTTATTTTTTTTAAGGCACATATATTCAGATTCCTTTCTCAGCAAATGGGGATTCTTAAATAACTGTTAAAATGCATTAAAAAAAAAAAAAAAAAAGTCCTCACACAGGATCTAAAAGTAAAGGGACATCTTAACTGTTCAACAAAAATCGTTTAATGTGCAAACTGACCCTTCTAAGACAAACCAGATGCCTTTTAACACTTTTAGAGCTTGGCGCCTAATATGCACAGCCCTTGCATACCAATCCACTCTCACAGTATGAACAGTTCCAGAGACAGAGGGCAAAATCAATTTTCTTGAGGTGCAAAAAGAATCAAATAGCAGTACAGTGCTTTACTCCTCAGCATGCTTTCACTGAAAACAGTGCAGTTTCTATTCACCTTAAAAGGATTCTTTTTACATTTTCCTCAAAACATTTATCAACTCAGAGAGAACTATCAGTTCAGACTGTGGTTCTGGTTCTGGGAGAAATAGTTACTTTAAGTAAAACTGGTATACAATAATAAATAAATTTCACTTGTGATTGTCTTGTATCAATGAGGGATTTGTGTGACTTCCTCCTGAAAATTCAGTATCAATGAACTCAGTATATTCTAGAGTGTGTGTGTGTGTGTGTGGGGGGGTGTCCTTGGATTCACTGACAAGCTCTTTACTACCATGAAGTAAAACTCCAAAAGAGGTAGGTCTTTCCCATGGTCCTGTGGCCTGGCAGCACAGGCAGAGATAAGCCCTTTCTAGGCCACTCTGCCGTCCTCTCTATTACAGCCACACTGGCTAGCTCATGTAGGAGTTTAAAGAGGAGCCTTAGATAATGGCTTTTACATTTAAATTGTAAAATACTAAATAACTATGTAGAACCCAACATATTAAAGTGGTTATGGTTATGTGAGATAATTGGATTATAAACATTTTCTCCTTTGTGTTACTCCTTAATTTTTAAGGTTTTGTATTGCTTATATACTTAGTAAGAGGAGAAAAACATAAAATAAATATTATATATTAAGCATAATTGTAATCTTTGAGGCTTGTTCATCAACCTCTGGGCGAACATAGCATAACTGTGTATACTGGAGAGACACACTGTGGGTATAAACGAGAGTACCAAGTCTTCTACTGAAAACACTTAATAAAGACTTGCTTCCTTTTCTTTTCTCTCCCCCCCACCCCGCCACCCCCCGGGAGATGAGCCTTTTTTTTTTTTTTTTTAAAGACTTGCTTTCAATACCACATTAACCTCATAAATATCTAGGATGAAGCAAAACAGAAATTGGATAAATTGTGACATAGTACTTGACATTATATCATTTATAATGCCAACTTGCTAGTGTTCCTGAAATTTGATTTTCTTTATCTTAAGGGTTTTCAAATTCCACCAAAAAGGACTAACAAAGTATTCCTCTACTCACTCATTTGTTCGGCACAAATTTGTTAAGCCTAACCATAAAAACAGGCCCTTGGAATACAAAAAGTCAACAACCCTTAGAGTCACACACAGTTAAAAACAACAGCCTATCCCAGTTAAGAACAATAGCCTAAAAGAAATCAGTGATTTGAAAGTTAAGAAGCCTTGACAATGAATGACACTGGTGTTCTCTGTGTGTGTGTGTGTGTGTGTGTGTGTGTGTGTAGGAAGGGGTCAGAACCTGCTACTGGCACACAACTAGCATTTCTCTAATCAATTAATGGAAGCTGTATTCAGTGTCAACCATGGAGGAAGCTCTCAGCACACCAGGAGAAAATCTAGCCAAAAACTCCCTTGGCACTTTGTGTAGAAGGGCATCCACAAAACGGAAGTGACAACCTAAGTCAAAGCAATCAGGGTTTCTTACCAGTTTTAGACTCTAGCTGCTCAACTCTGTAATTTCTGCTCTTTTTCATCCATTAGGGCTGAGGACCTCAGCATTCTCAAGAGAGCAATGGATCAATCCCTCAGCAATTGCTCTCCCTTCAGCTTTTCATCAGTAATAAACAGCTTTCCTACCGTCTTAGGAGAAATAGCTTCATGCAGAGTCACAGGGCTGCCAGGGTCCACAGGCCATACATACAGTTAAGGCCCCTTTCTCAAGGTCCTCAAAAAGGTGCCACCGAAGTCACTAATAAGTAGGGCCTGTCCACCCTTCTGAGTTGTCAGTAAGAAGCTGGATGAGCTCAGCTGGAGTTTCAGATTCTGATTACATATTAGAAATCAAATTTTCCGCACAAAATTCTTCCCTTTTTTTGGCATATTCAAGATTTTTTTTTTTCATGAGGGCCCCCCTTATTATTGCCATTACAAATTCTGATCAATAAATGTTGATCTGGCTCTTTAGAGGAAAGAACAGCAGAATTCGGGATTGGCTCTAAAACTTTTTTTTGATGGGGGGAGTTTTAAACAGGGTTTCTCTGTGTAGCCTTGGCTGTTCTGGAACTAGATTTGTAGATCAGGCTGGTCTTAAACTCACTGAGCTCTGCCTCCCAAGTGTTGGGATTAAAGGTGTGTGCCATCACACCTGGCTCTAGCATGACATTTTTTAATGTTTTATATCTATGTATGCATGTATGTGTGTGCACATGTGTGTACATGTGTGTATATACCCCATGGTGAAATATGGAGCTTAGAAGACAAGCTGTGGGTTTTTGTTCTCTTCTTCCACCCCTGTGGCTTTGGGGATGGAACTGGGGGTCATCAGGTCTGGAAGGAGGTGCCTTTTTTCTGTTGACCCATCTAACCAGGCCCTAATGTAACATTTAAAGAAGAAATATTAATTTTGTGAAAACTTATGCATAAATACAAGAACATTGTAATGTCTGACATCAAAGCCATCTAAGGCATCATAAGAATGCCAGAAAATAATAATTCGCATGTATCCAGATAGGCACAAAAATAAAATTAGAGTTATTTGAACCTAGAAATATACAAAAATGTTTCATTGTACAATGGAATTTACTTTAGGAATACATAATTGGTTTATGACTTGAAAAATCAATCAAGGCACTTCACCTTATAATGACTTTTTTAAAGTGGTCATTTCAAAGTTATATAATAAAACTCCAGATAGATGTGGTGGCACTTGCCTGTAATGCTAGTACTCAGAAAGCTGAGACTTGGAAGTTCAAGATCAGCCTGGCACACAGAGTGAGACACATATATTTGTGGTTAAAAATTCAGAAAACTAGAGGCTAGTGAATAATATCCTTAGTGTGCAAGCATGAGGGCCAGAGTGCAAGCCTCAGAACCTCCATCAAAGCTGTGAGTGGGACAGCCCATCTGCAATCCCAGTACTTCATCAGTAGGCAGAGAATAAGGCAGCTGGTTAGACCAGATAGATTGAGACCCTCTGTTTTCACTGAGAGCCCCAGCCTCAGTAAATAAAATGAAAATCAATCAGGAAAGATACCCAACTTCAGCCTCTGACCTCACACACATGTAAGTGCACCACACATACATGTGCCCACAAAGAGGCAAATATGCATGTGTGTACATACAGCTTAGAAAACTAGAACTCATAAGAATGTTCCAAAACTAGCAATAGAATGAGGATGTGCTGTCAGTGCTGTTTCTAGTTAACCTTGGCTTTGTTGAAGCCACACAACATAAAGACCAGTAATAAAAGTTCCCAGAGCAGAAGAAACCAGCTATGCCAGGAAAATGACCTTAACATCACTTAATTTGCAAATAAATATTGAATTTAACTTGGGTTTGCCTTTTAAGCCCTGATAATTATGAATATAATTTAAACTGCCTTCAAAAACTGGCAGAAATAGTTACTGGCCAATCCTCTGCTGTGGAAGCCTCTGGTGTGATGAGCAGCCATGCTGAAGGCAAAATGACGCTCCTATCTTTGCTCTAAAGCCAACCTGTAACTGTCTGCCTTCGTGTGGCTAACTTGGATTCTGAGGTTTCCTACAGAAGCCTGCATTTATTTCTTTTATGCAATAACAGACGTTAAATTTTCCTCCCTAATCTGGTTTGATTCTTTACCTTAACTGCCTTGCTGTGAAGTAATGCAAGACAAAGAAATAAACATACTGGCTAGAAGGATGAAATAAGCCAGGAATTTATATTTTACTACCTTAACTACCTTTAAAAACAAGAAAAAAAGTGAGTATAGTTTTCATTGTTGCAAGGCATAAAAATCTACATACAAAACAATTTATTTCTATATACCAATAGGAAATAATTTTAGAGTGAAATTAATATAAAAACAGTTAAAAGGCATAGAACTTTAAAGATTATAAAACCTATAAAACACCAACAGAAGAAAAATTTTAATTCCTAACTAGGGACTGGTTTAGGACAACAGTTCATTCAGTAAAATACTTGCAGTGCAGATACAAGAGGGACTTGGGTTCAAGGCCCAGACCCATGGAAAAGTCGAGCATGCTGACATACGCATGGAATCCCAGAGCTGAGAAGGATGAGAGGAAGGGGGTGTCTGGCCAGTCTAGCTTCAGGTCTCAGTTCAAGACCTTGTCTCTAAAACCAAGGTAGATGACCATCCTGAGACATCACACTCAAAGGTGACCTCTGGCATCTGGACATGTGTACACATACATATTCCAACCTGCATAAGTATTCTCACAGATACAAACATGCACAAAAAACACATGTGCATACCCACCCAGGCACATAAATTAAAACAGCTTAAGAGAGAGAGCTTAAAACTTCCAATATTAACATATTAATTTTTTCTATATTGACCTATACAGTCATTGCAATATCAAAATATCCACAGGGTTTTTGGTATAAATTAACTTAAAGAGTAAAATTTATTTTTAAAATAAACTTTATTTATGAAGTCACCATTTTCTTGAGGAAAAGAAAGTTGGTCTCTCCAGATTTCAACCCTTACTGAGAAGGCTTACTGGGTAAGAGATGAACCAGGCCTGAGGACAAGAGACTGCCTGCCAAGGCTCCTAGAACAGCAGATCTGGAAGATGACCCTGCTGCAGATATGAGCTGCTTTCTGACAAGAATGCAAGCTCAGCTCAGCGGGAGCAGGACACATTTATGCTCTGCTACATGCCACCCAAACAAAAAGCCAGGGGAAAATGAACCATGAGGCTCCCCTTATAAGAGAAACCATTTGATCCAACCACCCTACCATCAGGGTTACCTACTTATTAAATAGAAAATATAACACTGGCAAAATTATTGTGAGATTAAGTTAGATGAATATATAAAAGCCCAATATACAGAATGTCATAAAATGTACAGCCCAGCCACTATGCCTGATACAGTGTCTGTTTCCTGGCATAGAAATCAAAAGATACCACAACAGGTGAAAAATAAACACTTCTAAAAGGATCCTCAGAAAAACCACCTTCTTTCTTACACCCACACCCCAAGCGCTCTACAGCAGGAACCTCTGCACTTCAGCTCATGCTTACTGAATTTACACATCACAAAGAAAGCACAATGCAACTGAAAGAAGGAGTAGGTTTTAAATAAATGAGTGCAATTCAAATGCCAGTGAGGTGTGAGAACAAAAAGACAGCACAGGTGCTTAAGAAAGAGTGGTCAAGGCCAGCAGGACGGCTCAGTGGGGAATGTGCTTGATGCCAAACCCAATGACCCAGTTTGATCCTGCAAGTTATCCTGTACCCACACAGGTGCACACATGTGAACGTTGGAGATGTCAGTCCTCATCATCTACCCTGCTTGAGGTAGGGTGTTGTTGCTGTGTGCCACTACATATAGAAGGCTGGCAAGCTTCCAAGGATGGGCCTGTCTTCAACCACCCATCTCACCATAAGCATTAGAACCGCAAATGCACACTATAGTGCCCAGTTGTCATGGGAGACTCATGGAATAATCCTGTACAGTGTGTGAGTATATGTCACTATTATTGGTTTAATAAAAAAAGCTGACTAGCCAATAGCTGAACTGGATAAAGTTAGGCTGGAAAGCCAAACCAAGAATGACAGGATGAAAAAGGACTAAGTCAGAGGAGATGTCGGCCAGCCAGCCACTTTGGAAGAAGGA
The DNA here is from genome assembly GCA_004025045.1 of Sigmodon hispidus. Lineage (NCBI taxonomy): Eukaryota > Metazoa > Chordata > Mammalia > Rodentia > Cricetidae > Sigmodon > Sigmodon hispidus. The sequence continues at coordinate 3,886 of PVIH01014656.1, read as the reverse complement.
CCTGTAGAAAATGAGGTAACAAACCATGAGTCATGTGGCAGAGCATAAATAAGAAATACAGGTTAAATTAAGTGTAAGAATTAGCTGGTATCAAGCCTGAGCTATTGGCGGAGCATTTATAATTTATATTAAGTCTCTGAGTCAGTAACTTGGGAGTGGCTGCAGGGAATTTGGGGTAGGTGGTCAGGACAAGAAAACTCTATACTTGGGTCCCCAAGCACTTTACCCACAGAGCCATCACCCTAGTGCCTTAGAGTAATGTTCCAGGAGAAAACAGGTAAAGATTCAGTTCTTCCCAAGTCTGTGTCTATATGACTATGCTGCCAAAGTGAACAGGAGAGAAAGGACTGGCATCGGTCCAGTGCCATTATCCTGGGACAATGACATCCACTCCTCTTCCCCAAAACATTAGATCCTTAACGTGTCAATAATTAGCAAATGGTTATGACTTAGATTTTGCTAAATCAATAATAAAAAATAAACTCATTGTTAAAATTTAAATTGTCTTTTTTTAATTTTTTTAAAGATTTATTTGTTATGTATACAATATACAAAAGATGATAACAGATGTCATCATAGATAATTGTAAGCCACCATGTGGTTTCTGAGAATTGAACTCAGAACCTCTGGAAGAACAATCAGTGCTCCTAACCTCTGAGCCATCTCTCCAACCCCACCTTTTTTTCAAATAAAGACTAATTGAATATACTTTTCAGTAACTATGAAACACTGATTATTTTGAGTTGGTTGAGTGAACCTTCTTCATTACAGTGTAACACTGATAATGTAGATCTTCTCCAAATTGTACACAGGGAGAACAGTGATTCTTTTTATGCCCTATAAAGATCACAGCTGAGTTTAAAAACAAGCTTTAAGGCATCATTTATATCTACAAATAATAGCGTAATCCCAATGGAAGAAACAAAGAAAGTTTCCCCGTTTCCTAATTGGACACTAGCCTAAGGTGGAAAGGGATCTGCTTGAGAGGACATAATATCTGACAGTCGTTAAACAGGAATTACAAAGAAGAGCTCCCAAACAGACTTCCTTCCCTATGTCATTAATCCTTATCTGACTCTAATATACTGTAGATAGGATATATAAGAATATCAAAAATATATGGCAAGGAAGTCACACAGACACCCTAAAAAGTAGAGCACTAGTCAGCAGGCAGTAAAGCACTAAATCGACCTCACACTTTTATTAAGGATATCCTTCTGTTAGTAACTGAAGGTATTTTAGCTTAGTGAGCCCAGCAATCACCATAGCACCACAACTAATGGACTGCCAGGAGATGATTTAATAAAAAGAGCCAGCTAAACAGCACTGTATAAGTAACTCTGACAATCTGGTCAAATGTTTTATATCCGTAAGTGGCTTTCTCTTTCCTTTTCTTTTTTTTTTTTTAAAGATTTATTTATTATGTATACAGTATACAGAATAGGGTACCAGATGTCATCAATGATGGTTGTGAGCCACCATGTAGATGCCAGGAATCGAACTCAGGACCTCTGGAAGAACAGTCAGTGCTCTTAACTGCTGAGCCATCTCTCCAGCCCCCTGTAAGTGGCTTTCTTTAAAAAAAAAAAAAAAAAAAAAAAAAAGTCTGAGAAGATAGCTCACAGAAAGATTCACTCTAACAGCCCAAACGTGCCTATTTAAGTTCAGAGTACCAAGACCTTCAGCTGGCACTCCACTTGTAACACCGTGAGCGATCCTGAACAACAAGGCATTCTGCAACTACAATGAGTCTTAGTGCTGCTAGAGGTTATAGTAGAGTAAAAGATCATTATATACTGTCACCTTCTAGATTACACTTGAAAATGGGAGTGGCAGGAATGGAGGGGCACTGAACAAGACCATTTACTGGATAAACATCTCTACAATATATTTTAATAGAACTGTGTGTGACAAATAAGAGTTCAGGGTAACTTTGCCCCTTTCTACTAGGAATAATGCAAGCATCAACATCTTCATCAGTCTTTAAAATGTCACATATTCCACTCGACCCCACAATGCCACTTCTAAGAACTTATTTTAGAAGTGGTTAGGGCCTTAGCTCAAGCAAGGATAAGGCCCTTGTGGTGGGACTGTTCTCTGTAAATAAAGGAGCTGTTTTGGCCTATGTGGAGCACCATAGAAGTGGGTGGAGGATCAGAGGAGAGACAGGAAGAAGGAGGGCGGAGTTAGTCAGTCTTCATCTGACCCCCGAGGAAGAGACATGTAAGAAATCAAGATGAGCCACAGGCTGGGCCATGTGGCAGATAGAATACTAGAAATGGGTTAAATTAAGATAAAAGAGATAGCTAATAATGTGCTTGAGACATAGGCCAAACAATATAAAATTAATATATGTGGCTGATTTATTTCTTTGGGGGATAAAAACTTCCCTGGACCAGGTCCAAACTTCTGGCCCAAACAGGGCTGGAAATCTTTTACAACAGCCCTGGATTCAGTCCTCCTTCAACTCTAAAAAGAAGAAAAAAAATTACCTAAGAAAATGATTTGACACCAACAAAAGTCTTAACTCAAAAGATCCTATTATTTAAATAACAAAAACCATAAGTTTATAAAGGGCTAAGAGCATATAAAATATGGCTAGGAATATGGTTATCTACCAGTAAGTAGAGAAATAATTTGGTCATATTTTCTAATTATTACTCAGAAGATATAATGATTTCCTAATAAAAAAGAACTATATAGAAACAAAATCTGGCCCTACCATCATTGTAAACTACGTCATTTAACTAGATTTATTAAAATGTGTATGTCAATGTTAAAATGCAATGTATAACAGTGAATGAATAGCAAGAACCTTTCTCTTGATACTCAAGCCAAAATTACACTATGTGATCATGTGATATATAAACTAAATTCAAAATTAAAAAAAATCATTTCTATAAAAATGTCAATAATTGTATGTTATTTGAAAATAATCCTTTTCTATTATTATCAAAGTGATCATTTCTTAGAGGAATAAATCACAAATAGAGACACAAATATGACCTGACAGCAGACTGCAAAGAGACTAGTGAGAGTCTAAATACAGCAGACTGCAAAGAAGAGGAAGGTTTAGATGCTGAGAGCCCCAGACAGTATCTGTTGTGAACTGTTTAGATTTCCTTTAAAACAAACCTTATTGCACTCTTTGAAAAAGAATCTCCTTAATCTATTCCTTAGTTTCTCACAAAATGAAGACATGACTGCCCATTTGTACCTGTCCATCAAACAGCTCCACAGAGCAACATCTGAAGATGGTAACTGCTAGCGTGTGTGCTGAAGCTGTTGCCAAGTTATCTTGAGATGGGTGCACATCTGTAATCCCAGGATTTGGGAACCAAGGCAGGAGGGCTCAAGGTCAGCCCAGGGTATACAGTGAGGACCTGTCTCAACTAATCAGTTAACTAATTAATTAAATAAAAAATTCTGTTTAGAAAAGCACCCTAATTGCCATTATAGAATCTGCATGCAGTAACTGATGGAGAGATCCACGGCTAGCACTGGGTGGAACTCCTGGTCCAGCTGAAGAGAGGGAGGAGAGAGTACATGAGCAAAGGGATCAGGATCATGAGGAGGAGACCCACAGAAACAGCTGACCTGAGATACTGGGAGCTCACTGACTCTGAAATGGCAACTGGGGGACCAACATGGAACGGAGCTAAGTCCTCTGAATGTGGGTGACAGGCTCCCATTTAACCCAGCTTCATTATAGTTTAAAAACTCACTGCAAGAGCTTTGGTTAACGAAAATGAATTTCATATCTTTCTTCCATACCAGTAGCTCAGTCTTAAAAAAGATGTGAGTCATAAAATTCTATAAGGGCTATAAGGACAAGCATGTTTTTCTAGTTAAGTACAGTGGCTCATGCCTATAATCCCAAGACTCT